>CAEFZX010028662.1:0-20227 GCA_903066825.1 Alfaro cultratus
TATATAAAATCAATGTTCCCCTGTTAGAGGGGAATAGAATTAGTTATGGCTGAGCTGTAAGTTATACAACCCGAATCGTTTATGTTTAAACAGGCTCCCTAAACTCAAGGGATAAATTGACTGTTTTTTTTTTTGTTTTTTTTATGCATCACAGACAACATGGAAAAAACACCCTGGATCTTCAAGTCTTTTAATATAAGCATGATTTCAAAAAGATAATTTGATTAATTGCAAAATTAGCTCCTCTGCTTCCTCCCTGCGGTGCTACTTCCATCTACACCTGTATGTAAGAATGAATGTGGCACACTTTAATACTTGAAATCAACTTTGATCATTTAAGAATGTGCAAATGGTCACAGTATAACCTCCAAATGGATGTATAGAAACCGTTCTCATATAACTGAGAACTCATATAACTCAGTTATATAAGTTCATATAACTATGAACTTATAGTTCAGTTCATACCATGAACTAAAGTTATAGCATGAACTTTGAATAAGTAATCCTGAATTAATGGCCAGCAAAACTTTATCAGTTTTAAATGTTATTATTAAGTCTGTCTTTTTTTTCATCTAGTATTTTAGAGCTTAAGGCTATTAGTATTAGCAAGGCGGCACAGAGTGGTCTGTTGGCTGCCAACCAAGTGGCCAATCTTTGATCTGCAACTGTGATTCTTGGGGCCAGGCAACTTCATGAGCCTTTAGAGAGAAGAGTGCAGGCAAAGCTTTCCCAATAGGTGTCGGCATTCTCCCTCAGGGCTGTTCCCATTGTCAGGAGAATGTGCGCAAGTGGCCCTCAGAGATTTCCCCCCAACATGGCTCTCTGTGGCAAACGACTTTTAATGGAGAGGTCAGAAAGAGTTCCTCACCAATGGGGCCGAGGACCAGGTGGCACTTCACAGCGGCCCTGTATGCAGCTATCCCCAGAATGCGACAGAGTGGCGTCGGCAAATTTGCCTCTGATCAACGAGGGGAGGGCTGGGTGTGATGGTGTCGCCAAATGCTGAGAGGATGATTGCAAAAACTTTGCCAACTCTTTAGTGGACAGTGGTGTCTGAGAGAAACGATGAATTTTTGAGGGTTTTGAAATCAATTTGGTTTGAATGCAGCTTCCTTCATACTGTAATCACCTCTAGCAGAGATTTCTAAAATAGCTTAAAATAATCTAGCTAATCTTTTCCTCTAGTAGCATCACCTCAAACAAAAAAAAGAGAAATAAAACCGTTAGTTAAGCTACAATTACCCAATTAGAAAAATAACTTGTATTGCAACCATTAAGTTTTTATTATTTATTTATTTTTTTAATGAATGTGACTGAAGTGTTTTAAACAAATTCTTAGTTGTTATGTTTTTTCACATTGATCAGTGTTAGGAACCTTTTTTGTAACCCATGAGTTGCTGTTTTCCTGGAGATAAAAATATATCACAGAGAAATATACATTTTTGCCAATCTTAAAAATTGTAGAGGCAAGACAATATTCCAAAGTCAGAAAAAATCGGTGTGTTAATCTTCATATTTTAAGAAACTGTTATGGGAATATACTATCTACTCACCTAAAACTTACCATATCTCCAGCAAGAAAATTTAAAATATTTTAAAAGAAAACAAATAAGTGAAATATTTTAGTGTTCTGTCTCTGAGCTATACTTTACACACATATGCATACATTTTCTGGCTTTTTGTTTATAATTTATTACCCAATAATGCTCTGTTTCCATATGTGTATAGTGAATTTAGATATTCCATATGACAGTTTTTGCTTCAAATCTGTATTATTTATGACGTTAGGGTTTGTGGAAAAAGTCTTTTGAATCCTCTTTACAAGTCAGCATCCACCACTAGACAATTTTTCTGCCTACAAGGAGTAACGCAAAGAATTTGTTAGTTTCTACCACTAACCTGTCTTAGGAAGTGCAGCTAGACTGCAACAAATCTCATCATCAGTAGAGGACAAACTGAATAGTAATTTGGTAATTGATATGACCAGAACAGATGGTTCTTGTCTCTCCTTCAGACCAGCAGCAGACGCTGTACTTAATGCGTACAGCAAAGCATGTAGTTTATAAAAGAGAACAATTCCTGCAAGCTAAGGGGAACTAATGTTAGCCTGTCATTTGTGTAAACATTACCTATACAAATAAGCATTATGCAATACTTACAGGTACATTTTTGAAAAATCAAATTATTAAATTAATGCCATTAAATTTGAGTTCATTTTCTATTGAATGGTCAGATTGTAGACTGGATTCGGTCAAAAAATAAAAAAAATAAATCAGAATTTGGGGAAAGATAAAAAAAAAAAAGATTGAATATGTAAAATAATTTTCTATGCAAAAGTTTTACATGAATTGTTTTTTGCAACTTTGAAAAATATTATGTAAAAATATGTTTGAAACATCTGCCAATAGAATGTAAAACTTTTGCCCATTTAAAAATATTACTGTAATAAAAAATTAGGGAACAATATAACTTTTTGCCAGTAATGTGAAAAGGTATTATTTTACTTGCTGTTCAACACCAAGCAAAAGGCTGTAGGTCACATGACTACCTTTTCTAAAGATTTTAGCATTTTATATTACCTTATTGGCTAATTGTTATTAAGATTATTATTTTATTTGATTAGTTTAAAGAATTTTGAAAAATGTATATACACAAAGCTTATAAAAGCTTTGCAGTTGCTCGTACAGACGTTTATCAAAGTAACATTTTTGAAGCATACAAGTAGTCCTCTTTTTGTACGCCTGTGAAGAAATTTTCTCAATAGGATCCGAGACAAACATTTTCAGATCTCTGCGTTTCTAATGCACCATGGACATGATTCAGTAATGCCATCTACAGGCTGCACTATGCTTCACTCCCTCTCTGAAGCCCCAGATATTCAAAGCTGAATAAAGCACATCACTGGTCATCTGTGTTTATATTTATATTTCACAGTCATGTTTGTTTTAGATTCACCTGTTCACCATCCAGACTTGTTTTTGCACATTAGAAACTTCTAGTGTCTGTCTTTCTCTCATTTATCTCCACCTAATAGAGCTCAGTCTCTCCTGAAGAGGCAGACAAGGAGTAATTAGGCTGCATGTGGCCCACAAAGTGGCTCTGTCATCTAGTGGCCATTGAAGAGAACAAACACTCCCTCGCCACTCTCAGCTGTTCAAGAGATATTATAATAACATTTTAAAACACCAGCTGTCTTGTGGTTTTTCGCTGCAACAATCCCTCAAAACCACAAGCCATGCATGGCTGCCTGGTCAGTCAGTCATGAAATCACACTCAGCTTCTTTCTTTAATATAAGCTTTAGAGGAGGATATTTTTTATATATAATCAAATAGGCTTACAATGGCATTTTCTAGAAAACTATTTCATTCTAAGACCAGACACAGTCTGAGGCATTACTGAAACCACACAGTAATGTTTTGTCTTGAGCCACCGCTGATAGTTTACATGTGTTGCCCGTTACAAATTAACATAAAACGGCAAAATAAGAAACTCTGCAATACATTTTGCAGGTATCAAACTTTCCCACATTTACTGAACAAAATGTTGTCAAGAATTATTTGCTGCGCTTTTATTTTTATCACATGTTGTCCACAACAAAAGTCTGGATAAGCTGAATTTCTGTTTTTAATTGTCATCACCTGATATTAAAGCACACATAAAACATCTATTTCTTAGGTGTTTGCCACCAAATGTTTAAACAATGAATGCAAATGCTGCTGATTGGATGCACATGGACTTGCATAATGTATTGAGGAGAAACCTTGGTTTGCTAGCTTTTCCTGTGAATTAATGGGTGCTGTGTTGCCTGAAAAAGCACAGTAAATTCAGTATATTTTTCCATGGTAATAATTAGTGGATAAGAATAATAATAGTATCTACACAAGGTACACACCATCATCTAATTTTCTTTTAGTGAACATGTCTAATTTGTGTAAACATTAATGCAGCCAGTTTTGGGTTTTTTTCTACACCTAGATCTAATTAGGATCACATGCCTCCAGGCTAAATTTGTTATTTGTTTGCTTTGAGGGATGTGCTCATTTTCGCTTTGAAAAAATATATTTTTCGCTTAAACTCTGAAATTTATAATGAGCAGGTGGGTATCATCTATATCTTGGTAATGCAAAAAGATAGAGCCAATAGAGGCAATGCATTTAATAAGTGAGCACTCATATTCAGACACATCAATGAGGATTAAATGTCAGTGTCATTATCTGGAAACAGCTTCTCCACTCATCATTTTAACATTTGAAAAAGGTTACACTGACTCCTCTTTTTTCTGCAAATCCATTTTTGTGCTCTTATGCCTGATGCAGCAATTGTAAAAGGTTAAAAAATCTATTTGTGAATGTACAGTATTTATTATTTAAAATAACCCTCAAAAGTAGCATCCTAGTAGTTCATTGTAATGCACAGAGTGGTTGATGTGTTTGTTTCTTATAATTTTGCAACTGAAAACCCTAAAATTCAGTTTCTCTGATTATTACATGGGTCAAATTTAGAAAATATTTTTAATTCAGAAATGACATTATGGTCATGTTGACACCAACACAATCTTGGGGAAGACTGCTGATTTGTAGTCATGACGCAGACAGTAACAGATACCTGGGACAAGGAGAGAAAATTCTAAGAGAAAACTGGTTGGCCAGGGCGTCGTATCCATGCATATTAATGGAAGTTTGAGTGAAAGACTGTGTCAGAAAAAGGTACAAGGAACAGGGACAACTTCATCCTATTAGAGGACTGTGAAAGAAAAATTTATGAATTTGCTGAAGAATCACAAAGGTTGAATTGAGACTAGAGTCAGTGCTTCAAGCTGTATTCAAGACAAGTAGGAGCTGTTGAATTCATTGTCTTAAAATGACTGGAATGTGGCTGAGTGGTCCAAAGTCCTCCATTCGGATCAAATTAAATTTATCTGGAGGAGTGGAGATGCACAAAATGTAAGGTGCCTGAGGTATATAGCGATGTTTTCACAGTCGGAGCAATGTCAACAGCTAATGGTAGTCCAGTATTTTATCAAGATCTTTACCAGGATCTCCAAGAGCAAGAATTAAACACTTAAAATATATCACTTTAAGTGTAATGAATATAAATCATTTTTGTTTCACTTTTCTAACAGAAGTGCTAAAAATTTTGTAAAAATAATTTGTCTGATATTCTAATTTAATGATATGCATAAAATAAACAATTAGACGAAATGTTTTTTGATGTTCGAATGTAGCATTGCAATATGGAGCATCTGAATTTGTTTGAACCATGAAAAGGCACTTTTGTCCAGTTAAGAAAATGGATAAATATACATGCTTATTATTATATATAACAATGTAGTACTTAATAACAAAAATGCATTGACTACACTTCAGGTCTGTGCTTTAGCTAAAGAGGCCCGACACAGAACATCTCTGCACTCTTGGGAAGTTTCTAATCATTAATTACTTGCAAATGGTGCAGAAAAGGTCACAAAAATAAAATGTGTAAACACAACGACTATAACAGGATAGAAATCTGGAACAAATCAAGAGTCAACTAATCATTGCACAAACTGGTTTTGCTGAAGAACGATTTCATATGAATTAATTAGACAGTAAATAGTAGCTCCTATATCGACAATGCAACAGTACCCAAATATTTCCAATGACTATTAACTAAAAATACAATAACCTTTCAAACTAAATAATGAATTGACCATTGAAGGGTGACAACGTTATATAATGTATAATAATTATGGCTAAAACAACAAACCCTTCCTAAAAGGAGGAGAAAACTTCCTGCCCACTTAAAATTGAACAGTCAGAGTACATGGGTCCCATTTCCTATCCAGATATTGCAAGTACAAACCAGCAGCTCATCTTCTGTTCACAACGGAACATTTAACATCTTGCCTCCATTGTATTTTCAGAAACCCTGACAAAAAAGCCATCAGCTCCATAGAAAACACATGGGAACACTTGCCCTGCCTATCACATCTGAGCAAAAAGCTCTTTTTTTAAACTCAGGTAGGAAAAAGAATGACCTTGATCACCTCCTCTGCAGTGCTTTAAACTCAGATAAAGAGAAGATCAAATGCAGTCAGCAGAGATTCCCCACTTACCTTCCTGCAGTCAAGATGACAGCTTCTGAAATATAAGACAGAGAAACACTTAAGAAATATGTCTTTCCATTTAGAGCCTTTCACCTCATCGGAGACCACTCAGCCTGCAAATGAGGCCCACTGCTGCACTGAAGGGCCATAAATAATGAAGGCTATAATAGGTGTCATTTAACCTTTTTGAACGTCTTAAATACAGTGTGACACTGGGATTCCACAACTGTCTGACTGCACAGAATAAATTTATATTTTCATTTCCAAAAAAAGAAATCTTTTTCATGATTTATAGAAATAAAACAACACAGTTATGCAACAAAATCAATTACCTACTAAACACGAGCAACTGTAGATCATCTACTACATCATATCACATGAATAATATCAGGACGACAATGAACCAGATGGCTGAATTTCAGTTGTGATGAACAGAGTCTAAAATGGGTCATGTTTTCTATTCTTTGTGATATGCTGAACTAAAATCTCCTTCAATGTGATGGAGTTATCCCTTGTTCCTCCAACAGATGGAGCTAGAGATACACTGCTGAATGGCTGCTGTCAAAGCTGCATCTTCCAATATGGACAGTGATCTGTCTATAAGTATGTGCAGGTTGTATACATATCTTGTGTTGCTGTTTATATACTATTTTTGAATTGTTTAGTGTATGGTTGCTACACTAAGTAATTCAGGGAACATCTGCCTAATTGCTCAAAAAGCAGTTTTCCCTTTGAGTGTGTGTCTGTGTTTGTGCTTAAATGTTTTAAAGCTTCCTAACAGGAGCATTGTTGGGCTTTTCATTATTTGATGTTGTTCTATTCCCTGTAATCTACTTACTCCATTAAAGCAAAACACTTACTTAAAAGCAGCCTGAAGCTGATTACCAAAAAAAGAAGATACTATGCAAATTTGTAAATCTTTTGTATTCAGGCTTTGTTTTACATGGAACAAAACACAAAAATTGCGCAAAAAAACACAGTGAAAGCAATACAATTAAGATTTTTTATTTAGATAGGCAAATAGTGATGTTTCACTTTTCTCTCTAGTGTGGCAAAAAATCACAGGATTCGTTTTTCAGATGACATTTATGTTTTCTTTTCTTTTTCCTCCTGTGGCACTGAGTCATTTTTTTCTGACAGGCATACGCAGAGAACACACAAAGAGGCACAAAAGAGCTCAGAACAACAGTATTTGGCATCACATGAACATGCACTACCTGAAAGGAACCAGACAAGGCACACACACACACACACACCTTTTACCCGAATCTGGTTACAATTTTGTCTGTGCATCCTATTATGACAGTGATGACTGCTGGGTATTGATTGTGTCAAAATAATACCTCAGTCAACTCTGACACAACATCATTTGTATGTTGATCAGCTGTATGGCTCTCATGAGATGGTGATGCTCAATAAAAACATAACTGTTCTTAAAGAAATCAGAACATATACAGTGACATGTTTAAAGCCAGGACACAGCAATCCATACATATTTAAGTCAGTTCACTTGTTGGAGCCATTATGAGGTGAACTTGCTAATTTTTCCCTCTCAATTGATTCATTTATCATATAACTGCATTTTTCTTTAATCTTAAGATGCTTTTAACCCCAAGTAGCAGTTTCCATGCTAGAGGTGCATTTTTTACATGTAAATTTGCTGTGAAAAGAGAAGTGTTGCTATGTTTAATTAGATAGGTACTGGTAGCAGAAGAAAACAATTGATTGTAGAAAATGAACAAACATAATGATGTTTACAATATCCCCAGACTGAAATATATTCAGAAAATATATGCAATAATACTAATGTTTTATGACTATAAAGGCTATGAACTATTATTAAAGCAGTTTATTATTTATTTCACACAATGCATATTCTCTACAGCAATTCATTTGTTTCCTCCTTCAGTTTTCCAGCTGAGTGCTGCCTCACACCTCTTAGCGACCTAATTCCTCTAAGAAGTTTCTCAGAGGAATGAAGCCATTTCTTGCCTTGTCCTTCCTTCAAATCATAGAGTGGAGAGGAATACATAATAATAAATCCCCGGAGAGTGGGTGTAATTGAACTCACTATCTTTTATACTGTATTATTGCCTACGCAGCCCAGTAATGAGTGAAACTACAACCATTTTACATAACGCAGTAATAATAAGGTATGTGGGCAGTAAAATAATGCAAGGCTATTCTTCTGCCCCTCGGTTTGATTAGACAAAGGATTACAATAGGCTAGAGACCATTTTTTCCATTATTTCCCTTTATGTGCTGAATAAGAACGAACAGGATTGAGTCCATATTTGTTTTCTCCAAACTTTTGATTTCTTTCCAGAAATCAATTGTGGTTGTGTTTAGAAACACATTTTCATTTATTTATATACAAGTTTATATAGAATTTATTCATCCCATATCCCACTGTATAGTTGTCATATCCCACTGAACCAATATTTTTGCAATCATTGAGTTATAATATCATAAGTCATTGCAAAGCATTACCTATATACCATCATCATCTAAGCCATATTTTTCTTGCAGGGTCACTAGCTGATGGTGCCTATCAGGTGCTAATTCACTGAAGCATCAGCTGAAAAATGTTAATGCATTATAAAAAGGATTTTATGATAGTAATCCGTCCTAAATATTAAGTATTGGTAACATTTCTTATTATATTTTAAGAATTTAACAAATGCCTCTCACCATAACCAATAAAAGTGATGTTGTGGGGGCCGGGACTCTCAGAGTAGATGGACATTGTTCATATAGCACTAGCAGTTCAAACTCAAAATTAAATGGAGTCATGCATGTGAAGTGTGAAACACAGAACCTCAAAACAGCAGGCATTTTCCAGTTCTGTTCCACTCTCATCTCTACAATGCCAACAAAAGTAAAGTCATCTCCAGACAGTGTTTGGCAGTACACATTTGAAACCCTTGTTGACTATTCTTATTAGCTGGCCTAAAAGTTCAATGGCTAAGGTGGGTTATATATACCTGGTGATGCAGATTACACATGTAGCAAGGATTGTCTTGTTACCAAGTTATGTCCAACTACTAACTTTCATATTAAAACATTTACACTTATAGTTTATGGGACAGTTTGTACTTGATTTAGACTCTGTATGTGTATGCTTCATTTGTGCCTTGCGTTTAGGTTCATTATGCTTTCATCTGACTGGCACCAAGCTGTAATCTATCAGGGTGGTTGTCAAATTGTATGTGGCTTTAAAACCCTAACATTAAACAATAAGTGAGCAAAATTATCCAATGCAATTTATTTTTGCTTTGCAAAATAATCTGTATAATAATAATACTATGAAGACCAAATTTGCTGTTTTTTTGTTGTTGTTTGTTTGTTTGTTTTGTTAAATATACTCATGGTGCAACCTAGCTTCAGCTTTTGCCATTGCATGCTTTCCCTGCTTGGCCTGGAGAGAAATGGTCCAAGATAAAATGTAAAATAGGCTTTTCTCTAGTTTTCAATTACCTTTAGCTTGATGCAAAGTTAATCTAGAGTGGAATCTGTTGGAGTAAGGACAAAGATTACAAAATCAGAAAGGTGGGACAAGAGGATGCATCCTTTCAGTGCCAAGAAAGAGGGAACTTGGCTCACACATTGATGACATTTATGAAACAAACAATGTGTATAACAAGACCTTTCACTGAAAGGTCGAATGTTTATTGCTTAAAATCTTTACATGATTGACCAGCCTTGTCTCTTAGTTAGCATTGGCAACTAGAAGAGAATAAGATGAAACTATTATCCAGTTTTCTGGTTGAGTTCAACAGCAGTTGTCCCAGTTGTATTTTTCCCCCTCATGCACCACATACAGTAGCCAGCAATTGCAGTCATTAATGCAAAAATAATGGAGGCACAAACACTCTCAGTTGGTCTATTTTGCATGTTTGGCCTCGATGAGAAACAGATTCTAAATGTGTCCTTGGAGTGCAAGAATACGGTTTGCAGAAGCTACTGATGTTCACCATTGATATGCACAGCAGTGTTTTTTTTCTTCTTTTTTTGTCTTCCCACACCAGAGACCTCGACTTCTGCTTTTAAAATGAGCCGCCCACCTCAATCAATGAGTTAATTAACATATTCTAGACTTGCTCTTAGGAGTGTTGACGAAACTTAACACCAATCTTCAGCTGTAGCCAGTTACCCTGTGGAATGAAGACTGTTCCCAAGGTCGTACTAAGCAGGCAGCTGATTAAAATTATACTCTGCCTTGAGGGCTCCAAAGAGGCAATTGTAGAGACTATCCACTGTCAATAAATGCTTAAAGAGAGGAAGAATACTTTTTTATAGTTTGATATTTCTGTAGTGTTTGACAGCTTCTCCCAAGTTCTTTATTCTCTCAAATGCTATATTGGATTTTCAACACATTGGAAAAAAAGCATACATTGTCTCAGTCGAACTCAGCCAGAACTGGTAGAAATTGGTACATTGTATGTTATTACATGTTATTTTCATTGGAGAAGTTAGATAAATCATACTTTGAAGCACCTCTCAGTCTTTGATCAGCTATTGGACTTGCCACCCTGGTGAAAAATTAATGTAATGAATATGTAAAACTTTAGCTTACTTGGGCACTTTACCTGTGCCCAAGTACTACAGTGTACTTTACAGTGTACTTGGGTACTTTAAGTCAGACTAATCAGACTGTTACATGCCAGGCTGTTTGTTTTCTTTCCCCCTCCCCTTCCTATTGTTTGTTTCTTCACAGGTAGCAGGGAAACTTGTGTCAATTTCTCCTGATTGGCTTATGGATGGAGAGGATCCAATCAGAACTCAAGCAGCCCATCTACGGGAACTGAGGCCTGCTCCACCTGGCTGACAAATTGGCATATGCATTGTTGCTTCTGTTGTGTTTGTGGGAGTCTGTGGACTAGGTAAGTTTAGGGTCCCCGGTGCATTTCCATCACATATTTGTTTTCTGTTAAACACACTAGGTAAATAGATGAGTGCTGCTCATGTAATGTTTTGGTGAAACTTTTGTTAGGTTAGGTTAGGAGGGTTTTCTTCTCTGTTGTATTATTTAGCATAGGTGGTAGTTAGGCCCTGTTTTGTTTTATTAATTTCTTTGATGTGGCACTACCCAATTGTCCCTTTTCCCCCCTTAATTTTTCCACATTCACCTGAACTCAGTCAGATTATTGTGGTTGTCACATTACTCCCCTTCTCCTCAAAAGGGGTAAGAAGTCACCCAAGGTGACCACATTTAAAAAAAGGTTTATAATCATGACTCATGATAAATTTTTATATTACTTTTATCATAACATGATGGTCAACGATTGATATAAACATGTATATGCATTAAACACACACAAAATATTCTAACTGAGGATATATATTTTCAGTTATTACTAAAAATATCAGCATAAGCCTTATCAAGGGTAGATTAGTGGGATGACCTAATCTGGTTTAGCATATTTCTCAGAGAAGAGTGATTGTTCAAAACCCATGGTATAAAATGTTTAGCCATCAAAAAAAAAAAAAAAAAAAATCACAATCATGTCCTTTTTTTCAAATTATACCAGCAGATCATTGTGACCATACTTCTCAGGTATACCACTGTTCTCTTCAATTGTAATTTTTTATATGTATACAAGTCTTATTTATCATGTTTAAATTACAGTGTAAAATATGCAAATATTAGACATCACGACAAAAACCTCAGTTAAATAGATATAAATTCCAGGTGAATTGTTCTACGTGTTTCAAATTTGTCACACGTGAGACATTTACACATCTGTCAGGTGTAAGTGAAAACTATTATACCTGATAGTTTCAGGTATAAAAGTTTCGCTAACCAGGAAACTTTTTTCAGCATAAGGTGTTTTTCCTGGTCACTAACCAGGAATTTTTTTTGTTCTGGTTAGCAACCAGGAAAAAAAGTATGCAAAGTATTTTTGTCTGAGCAAATGAAAAGTAAACTTGCATACAAAAATATAAAACAACTCTTATTTGCTTAATGTAGATCTGTCCATTAGTTGGCATAACTTATCCTAAATGGGTTTTGCTTGCATTTTTTTTCCCCCACATTGGGCTTGGTGGCATTTGTGCAAAATAAGTAAATATCCCATTACAATATGGAATACTTTTTTCATGACTTCATAGTGTGTGAAGAGACTGATGCATACTCGCACTTTTTGACCACATCTCATTCTTTCTGTACCTTACCCACAGACAGACTCCAGCAGACTTCTTTTGCAAGGCAAAAAATAAAAAAAATATAAATATACCAAAACTATATTGCAGCACTGTTTATGACACACAGTGAGAGATATGTCAAAGGATGCATCCACAGAGGCAAACTTTCCACAAGCTGTAAATCATATCCTGAGCATAGTGCACTGACTCCATAGTATTTGCCATTCAGCTTATATTTTATTCATACTAAAACTTCTGGCTGAACAGTCAAGTAAAACACCAGCCAACTGTAGTAAAATACTGCAAGATGTTGAAGAAAAATAAATAAATAAACAGTGTTAAAAAATAATCAGAGCTACAGTTCAGTTATATTAGCAAAACACAAACTTGTCAGGAAAGGCAAGAAAGTCTATAGATTGGGAGCTGTAAAGGTTCACAGCTCAAGTGGGATAATCTGTCAACAACCATCAATTTAATACTCCACAAATCTGACCTTTGTCGAAGGTTGGCAAGAAGCAAGCCACTGTTGAAAGAAAACCAAAACATTGCTATTTGCCATGAACAATGTAGGGACACAGAAAATACAGCAGGTGGAGCAATGTGGTTTGGTCAGACCAGAGAAAACTTCAATTTCTTAGTTTACATGTAAAGTAAACACTCACATTGAATTAAATTCTTATTAGTATTATTTAATATTCCAAAAACAGAATTAAGAGAAAGTGTCTTCAAAGGGTCACTGTAAATAGTAATGTCTGTATTACAGATATGAAGAGGCCTCTGACTGATGATGCTTTTGTTGTTCTGCAGTCCTGCAAAGAGGATAAGGATCATCTCTAATTTTTCCCAGCTGGTAGATGCATACCCCCAAAGGTATTGCAGCTGTTACTGCAGAGGTGCAGTTCCAGACAATATTGGCTTCTCTGTAAAGAAGAAGTCAGTAGTCATGGCATGCAACAATATTTACAATTTTATTTGTAAATTAATGTTTTTATTCCACCTCAGTCACATGCTACTGTGTTTTGGTAGTAGTTTGCTGTTGAAATATAAGATTTAAAGTTCAATTAGTACAAATGGTTATGCAAGCATTTGTTCTGTATGAACACCACTTACCACACATGTTTTTGAAAGCATTGCAGTACAAAATCTCTTTTTCCTAACTTCAAAAATAAAATTTCCCGAACATTATGTTTTAATGTCTAAATGTGTACCTTTAAAGGGTGGGTGAGAAACTAGAAATTGTGTTCTTTATGTTTAAATGCAACGATTCAAGTTTGTGTTCAAACTCTAAAAAGAAAAAAAAAAAGCAACCAAAAGTATGCATTTAACACATTAAAACTGCAAATTACATTTGCAAAAAGCAAATATACTATTTTTGTTTCTTTCCAATTTTATGTCCTGTCTGCATATTTTCAAACAGAATCCATATTTTAGAGAGTGAACTTCGACCAGAGTCTAGCATTGTCCCTCTCTAGTTCAATCTCTACTTTGCTTGAGGCAATAAATGCACTTTGGTTGGGAAAGTTGCAATTAGATGTCAATAAACAATTTTTGTCTTCAGTGAATATGCACTTTACTTTTATTTTAGACTACAACAAATCTTTTCTCTTTTACCCTTGACCAAGCGGCCGCTATTTAACAATACTGCAATCATTAAAATATGGATGCCTAAATGAGGTCTTGGTGCTGTTTTTATGTTTAAAGCAGGTATATTGTTCTCTGGGAAACTCTCAAAGTGGCTTGCAGTTAGCTTTAGCATGCTTATTGTGCATTAAATAATAAATGATTAAATATCCATTAAAGACCAAGGAATGTGGAAGAACCTTGAAAATTTAGGCCAGGGCTATGTGCTGGTACAAGAAAGTGTGAGCAGTTTAATTTTCATGTTATCAAAGAGGTAGGTGGATAGATGTGAGCCCCTCTGGGCCGTGTTATAAAAATGCTGGGACTGAAACACATTGCAAGGAGAAAAAAAATCCTCTGTTCTCTGTAATGCCATCTAGGGCCACAGGCTTTCAGCAAATTCCTAACCTTACCTTTATGAAACTTTCATATTTCGTTCTTTGCAGGCTTTGTCAAAAAAAGGTTTTCATGAAGCCTACATTTTCACAATAATGAAAAAATGTTGAGCTGAATTGTATTACATTGCATTTTACAGGCCCCATTTCACTCAGTCTATCTTCAACAAAATACAGTAAAACACTATAAGAAAAGGTCAGTGAGATGAAATGACTATAACAAATTTGACAAACCTCCTAATTAATACGCTTGTTCTAGTGTCACCTTGATTTCACCTATTAAATTAACACTGAATCACCAACAAGTTCACATTGGTTACAACATGAGAAGTCATTGACCTAGCCAAGGTTTGAACTTGTATAGGGAATGGAATAAATTATAAGTGAAATTTCATCCATTTTTTACAGCCTTATTACATTGGAGTTGGGCAAGGTGCTGGTGTCTATCTCCAGCCGTCAAAGGCGAGAGGCAGAGTACACCCTGGACAGGTCACCAGTCCATTGCAGCATATGAAATTCATTTTCCTAAAATATTATATTTTATATTATATATTATAATTTATAAGATTCATGTCACTGGAGTAGACCTTTCTTGAGTAGGCTAGAGGTCCTCATCCTTGAAATTCCACTTTAAAGAAACATAACCAAGTACAAATTTATTGATGGAACTTGACTTAATGTCATGTTTTGATTGTTGATTCTATGTTGCATGACTTTGTGTTTTTGTTTTTATGATGTAAAGCACTTTGAAATGCCTTGCTGCTGAAATGTGATATACAAATAAAATTTGATTGTTTAGATTGATTGAATAAAAAACTTTTATATTTGTATTTGCTAAAACTGCGACCATATGAGACAAAATATTTGTGAAAAAAGTTAGCTTCTCTGCCTCCTTCCTGTGGAGCTACAGCCATCTGCAAAAATACACCACTCTCTTAGAAACAACCAATCAGAGCCAGGAGGAGGGTCTTAGCACTGTCAATCATCCTCATGTATGTCATGTCATTCTATGCCTCTTACTCTTTGCAAGGCAACAGACACACACCTGAGCCTCTCAGGAATGCTCAGGCTAGTTAGCATGGCAATAGTTGACGACGGGGAAACAGCTTTTCTGCAATGGTAAGTTGTACTCCTTGAAAAGGCTGAGATTTTTTAACAACTGGAAAGCAGTTGTTAAATCTGTTGCCAACTGTGTTGAGGTATCTATCCATCTATCCACCATTAGTACATTGAATAGTGCACACTTGAGCATGCTTGACAGCGATAACACCTTCCTCCTGGCTCTGATTGGTTGATTATGATCAGGAGAGGCGCATTTCTGCAGATGGATGCAGGACCAGAAGAGCTTGAGGTTTTTCAGAGATTATCTGTCTAATGTTATACTGTCACAACATGGTGACCTTTTTAAATATCTAAGAAAACATGGTTAATAAAAGTTACACACAACAGCTCTAATATGGTGGAGGAGTTTCAGTCCTCAAATAATCCTTAAGGCTTTTTTGTTTAGGACTAAATCTGAAATGCCTGAAGTAGGGTCTCTCATGGCAAACAAACTTTGGGTGACCAGTCAAACAAAGAGCAGTTCCAAAAACCTCATAATGACCAAACAATGGAGGCATGAAACGTTACCTGGTGCAGTGGATCTTGGGTTCCACCCTGCTGGCAGGCCCGCTGATTGGTGCTTGTTGGTGAGCATCTAGTGATTAGGCCAACACTGAAGGAATGATGCCCCAGTGGGTCAGCCATTTGCAGGGGAAACCCTCATGGTTCATCCTCTAAACACCAGCCATGGTTGGTGACTAGAGAATTGCTTAGAGGATTGAGTGGCAGTCAAAGGTGGAGATCCAATCCCTGGACTTAGCACCATACCTATGCCAGGGTACTATGTGCTGGAGAAGAGAGTTTGGCTCTCTTCTCATCAGCAAGAAGACCAGTGTGGTTACTATCTCAGATTGTTCCTATGAGTTCGCCTAACTGGTCCATTTGTGTTTTGTGGATGTGGAGAAGAGTTTTGACAATGTCCCACGAGGTCCCCTTGTTGGGGGTGATCCAGGAGTATGGCGTATGGAGCCTTTAATAAGAGATCGTCTGTACTCTATACAAGTGAAGAAGGAGTTTTGTTTGCATTGCAGGCATGAAATTAGCTTCTCAGCCACATCCTGGAGGAGTATGGTTGCCTTATTGTGTGGTATCTAGACAGTATATGTTTGCATAACATTTGTGCATGACAGTGTAAGAGGTTAATGCTGCCTTGGCAGTGAACATTTATCTTAGAATGTTGTTGAGTCATAATGTCGGTCTGTAATTCTGGAAGGAATGTGAACGTTTTATGTAATGAACAGAAATGTCCTCTTTTTAAAAGAGCTTCAAAAAAAGCTGGGCCACAAACTTGCTAATGAGTTGTCACTCAAGTAATAATGCAATGTCAAAGAAGGCATTATGTCTTGCTCTCACATTAAGATTTTAACACATTTTATTCCCAAGGTAAAGTTTTACCACCACCAAGTACGTCTGTGTGAAGCGTATTTCTAATGATGCATAGTAATTCGCAACAGAAACCTCTACATACACTCCCTTCATTACCTTTCTAATCATATTGGATTTTCATATTCCACTCCTCTCTCATCTTGCATGATGCCCCAGTGGGCCAGAGACCTAACACAATCTATAGACATAACACAATCTATGTTAGTCAAGAGTGTAGTAAATACTGTTTTAAACCAGTGCTGGAGGAATATACAAAGCTCTTTGGCAGATCAAGGGACAGAAAGAGTCATATCATAAAACAAAGGCCTGAGTGATGGACAGGCTGTACACTCACAGCAGATGATTAACTGCAGAACACAGCAATTTCTCCCAAGACCCAGATGAGATCCAGTCAAGGTGAACACAAGTACATGATGAAACTTGAAGTAATCTAGCCCCCAGCAGGTGAAAATGTAACAAATGTCTTGTGTTTAATCAGGGGAGACACACATTTTGTCATTTAAAAGAAAAGGAAAACATGCGTATTGTTGAATGGGGAGAAAATCCATTTGTGATGTGTTCAGACTTGAAAGATATGACTTTGGTAAAAGTTGTTGTAAAAGAAGTGCTACAATGCTAGGTGTGATGGTCCTGATCCACCCCTCCATTACTTGATAATTGTTCACATCCTATCACTTGCCATTCATGTGATGAGGTGTTTCAAGTTAAAAAGGCATTTGTCCTGACATTCTGCTAACTAAAAAGCAAAATGTCAGCACAGGTGTAGAAATAAGAAATGCCATGTATATAACACTTTTTTTTTTTTCATCAATCTTTACCAATGTTAAAAAAAAAAACTTTTAACTTGCTCTTTATACAACAAAATCTTAATGGGAAGGGGTGATTTTTAATTTTATAGAAAAATAAGTTTGTATTCCAGTTGAATAAACCCTTTTTTTTACTGAGAGAAACTATTTTATTCTTTATAGTTCACCATACAACCCTGTGTGCTTTTAATCTTAAGTTATGATGGAGCTTTTACTGAATATTCTTTTTATATCTACAGGAATTGGCAAGTGTGAGCGGCTACAACAACTCCGTACATGAATGCTTTTCCCTCTTGTGTTCAATTCTTGTAACAAGAGACATAATGGAAACAGTGCTGGATTGTCAAGCGCATGGATGGGCAAAACTTGAAGAAGATGGGAGATGGATTATGTGTAAAGGTGTAAAAAGGTGTCAGACGTAAAAAAGAAAGTTTGAAAGAGGCGAACCAAAGCAAGGCAGTGAAATGGCACAGTCCCATGCTTTCTCCTCTTCCGTCTAACAATCTGGCAATTGTGTTTCCTAATGAGTTTCTTTTGGCCATGTGGGATTTCTGTTTGGCAAACTTCCATTCGTTTAGAAGAATGTGCTGCTGCCACTTTACTTCATCAGGGCTCATTTGAATCTTCCATGAAAATTCTTCAAGTGAAGTTATTTGCTATTTAGTTCCATTGGTAAGGTAATCTTCATTGGCAATATCTGCTTTAGATGACATGCTTTCAGACAACTTGTCTTTGAAACAGTGATACTGTTCTACAGACACATGTATAACTTTCCTCTAATTTAATGTGTTTACTTCAGACAGTGAGATCACAACGTAATTGATAAGGTCCAGTACACAAATAAATAGATCAGTTTCTATTTTTCCCATTTTATCAAGAGTATTAAGCCATATAGGTAAATTCAGGAGACAATAACACAGGAATGTGTTTTGTTTTGGCATAAATTGCATTTCACATATCATGCTTGTATGGACATATTTAAATTAGCAATTCCATTACCTGTAGTATGTAGTTGCTTTTTGTAGCAATGTAACCACACTGATTTTATTTCAGTGTCCCATCAACACATAAGAAAGGCTTGTTAAAAGTCTAAAATGACTGTAGAGCGATTTAAAGAGAAATATAGCAGTAGGTTATCTTTCTCTGTAGTTTGTTTAGGCTGTCGGTTGGATTAGCAAACCTTCACAAAGACTACACTGGAGCCAGTTTGGAATTACCCTCTTATGTTTCTAAGTTCATCTCAACATGTAAGCCAGGGATCAATTCAATAGGCACTACAGTGCACCACTGTTGAATGCAACTAATAAGTGATTGTCAGCAAATGCATTATGTTGCAAATCCTGTACATGATCTTTTAAAAACATTATGAATGGCATTTGGATGAAACTTGGAACACATGCCATGTGTAGTTATTTAGGTTATTCCCAAATCCAGAGTATTCTGCTCTCCTTGTGTGTTTCTTAACACAATTTAGCAGCAAGCCTAACTCCCGTTGAATGAATGCTTGAGTCAGGATGTAGATTCTTTGCCTCCACTTTATTTTGGTGACCCAAGTACACGTGTAACATGGAGTAAACTGTAACATAAATAAAAAAAATAGCTGTGTTTAATTTATTAGCATTAGAAAAAAGTCAAACTAGGAAAATTATAATGCCATGCCCAAAATAAATCAACATGAACCCATAAGCACTATGCAGCTATCAAATTCCACATTTACTTCACACATTATTAACAAATAACATCTTAAATAAAATCTACTGAAGAATATAGAATGAAAACTTACAGAGGGTGATGTCGTTGGCACAAACGAAAAGCTGACTACAACAGATGCACCTCTTCATGTGTGACTGAGTGCAAAACTAAACGAAGTGGCTGATTTCCTGTTCCATCCCTGACATGACCTTCAAAATAAAAGACTCAATGTACTGTCACAAGATTAACACTAAAAACCTATTTTACAACAAATCAAAGGGCAGAACACAGAAAGTGAATCTTGCTTTGTGTAATGCTAAAACGGATTACTAACACAGACTACACTGTGATGCCAGAGGGCATTCTAAAGTTCTTAATGTGAACAATCTTAACATGGCTTACCGTATCAAAACACCAAATAATCATCAGATTTGTAATGAACATGCCTTGTCATCAACACCACAACATGGCAAAAATTAAAGAGCAAAATCTAGATATTATTAAGATATTATTTTGTTCTATATTGTTGCTGTTTCTCAATAAAAGGCTTGAAGTAGAAAAAATGAATATCCAGGAAAACTCAAATTTAGTTATCAGCAATTCTTTTAAGAATTTAACCTTCATTGAGCTTATCCCTTATTAGACAATAATGAAGATCAAAATGCCCAAGGTGTAATATTCAGAATAATTGGATTTTGGTTTTGATTTTCTGCCAAATGTTAATGCTCCTAGAAAGATGTTTGCAGGAGAAAATTGTTAATTATTGATCTGTTTGATATGTTAAGCCATGATTAATATTTTCACTGCTTTTTCACTTCAAGCGCCTTTGTGCCAGGCATTCCTATGAGTATATAATTTAGGATGTGGACATAGTGGATATGTACCCATGGTCTATGAAGCAATAGATCACTGCTCAAAAAAATAAAGGGAACACTCAAATAACACATCCTAGATCTGAATGAATGAAATATTCTCATTGAATACTTTGTTCTGTACA
>CAEFZX010028663.1:0-53855 GCA_903066825.1 Alfaro cultratus
TATATATATATATATATATATATAGATATATATATATATATATATATATATATATATATATATGCTCCTCATCATTTACTACACTGTCAGATTGAGTTTTTCTGCCAGGCACAAGCCAGACAGTACAGAAGAGTGTGAACCTTCAGGGTTTTCAGAAACATGAGATTTAATCGAGAAAGACAAATAAAAATAATCACAGATTTAAAACATTCAAACTTAGCAAGAAAAAATAAGATGATCTAAATCTAAACAGCTGACAGGAAAGTTGCAAAGGTGAAGCGAGAAACTGCTATGATACATAACTAATGAAACTCAAAGACCCAAAGGAATCAGTTGGTTAAAAGATTGATAAGAATACGAAACAAACAGTCTGAATGAAAAGAGTTGCATAGGGGTTAGACATAATATTGAGTCAATTCACATCTTCACTCATTTGTTTGAAGAGTAGATTAGTGATACTCTTAAAGATCATCCCATCATTGTGATAAGAAAATCTGTGTTGGGATTTGTGTCAACAAGTGGCTAAAATCCCTGATTTCTTTTCTAAGGTTTGATTTGTATTTCCAGGTGGTGTTAAGTATTATGTGGACCCTTCTACTTATGAAGACCCCAGTGAGGCTGTTAAAGAATTTGCCCGGGAAATAGAGCCTTCTCATATCAAGATTGAGGAGGTGATTGGTGCAGGTTGGTTTGATATACTCCTAAATCTCTCCTGTAAAGTTCTCAGCTCCGGCTAACTGGTTTGGCTCTGTCCCTATTCAGCCCAGTTTGGTGAAGTGTCTCGTGGACGTTACCGTCCTGTGGGCCGTAGGGAAGTGCTGGTGGCTGTGAAGACTCTTCGCTGGGGGGCTTCTGACAGAGAGAAGGGCATGTTTCTCAGTGAAGCGGGGGTCCTGGGACAATTTGATCATCCCAATGTGCTGAAGTTGGAGGGGGTTGTCACCCGTACTCCTCCGGAGAGGATCATCACAGAGTTTATGGAGAACGGACCACTGGATGGTTTCCTCAGGGTGAGAAAATATCTCTTTTTGTTAACATTTGAACCATCAGACTCCATGTTACAACTCAGATTTTTTTGTCCTGCTTCCTCTGCAGGAAAACGAAGGTCAGTTCAGTGTCCTCCAGCTTGTTGGGATGCTCAGGGGAGTTGGTGCGGGGATGCGGTATCTCTCTGAGAGAAACTTCGTTCACAGAGACCTGGCTGCCAGAAACGTGTTGGTCAACTCCAACCTAGTGTGCAAAGTTTCTGACTTCGGCCTCTCCAGACTCATGAGGGGTCTGGATCACAACATGCCCACATACACCGCCTCTCTGGTGCGCTCTGAGACCTTTGTTTTCATTTCATTTGACTTCTTTGGCCAGTGATTGTCAGTCTGACTGTGTGGATCTGTTATCTCTATCAGGGCAGTAAGATTCCAGTGAGGTGGACCGCACCAGAAGCTTTTCAACATCGAAAGTTCAGCACAGCCAGTGACGTCTGGAGCTTCGGCATACTGATGTGGGAAGTGATGTCCTACGGAGAGCGCCCGTACTGGGACATGAGCAACCAAGAGGTGAGGATGGGACTGTGACCTAAGCAGGAACTTAGTGATTGTTGAGCATACTGCATACTCACTGCAGTCCAGAAGATCTCTCCAAAGCCATGCAGAACTGCTTTCCCCCCTGAAAATGTAGACCCTCTCCAGAAGGACTAAATTTATTGCATTTAAGTTCATAGAGGGTTTGCAGGAATAATTTTTGTATATGTTTCTATTTTTTGCTTGTTTATGATATTACATATACATGCTGATACAGAATAAATATGCTCCCTTTTTCCCTGCTTCTTGAATATTTTAGTAGTTCACAAAATGCCAAAGCGCTAAAATCTCCATAGTGTTCCTCCAAATTCTCTTACAAGCACACACTGACCTTTTCTAGGAGCCTCTTCTCTCTTCATCCGTGTGTAACCTATTCATTCGGTGCCTGTGTCTGCAGGTGATGAAGGCGGTAGCAGATCAGTATCGGCTCCCTCCACCTCACAACTGCCCCCCTGCCCTCCACTCCCTGATGCTTCAGTGCTGGCAGGCCGAACGGGGAGAGCGGCCAGGCTTCGACCAGCTCCTCTCCTCTTTGGATCGGCTCATCAGGCACCCTGCCTCCCTCAAGGCCGAGCCAACTCGGTGAGACAGTAGCTTCGAAACACATTCCGGGCAATCTGCATCAGCAATAATACATCTAATTTTTTTGTTTTTGCCGTTCACAGGAGCTGCTCGCAACCGCTGCTCAGCCCCACACCCACAGACTTAACGGCAGTGGTGACTGTCGGCGATTGGCTGAAAGCGCTGAGGATGGAGAGATATCAGGAGGAGTTTGATCGGGCAAACATAGACACATTAGACAGAGTCAGCATACTCACTATGGAGTAAGTTCAAGAGTCATTTCTAATTTTAGGTTGAAAAATATTCAGCAGTTCTTGTGAGAAGTTTGCATGTCCTCGTGATCTATCATAAGATCAAAAGGTACTATTTTCAAGAAGAATAAGTTCTTTATTTTTATATTTTAGCAAAAAAAAACAGCATGTCTAAAATCTGTTCTGTGTTTCTCAATAATCCATGGAAAACCATTTTAGTGGGTATCACAGTAAACAAGCTCTTTTTATAATTGCTCACCAGCTTCTTTCATGTTTCTCTTGATATTTCTAATCATTCAACTTTGGTGATGAGCTATGTTTTTGAGGTTGGAAGATCTCATTGCCATCAAACTAATCTTCAGCTCCATCTACAGATTCTTAGTGGGATGGTAAGAACAGGTCAAATGTCATTTGGGAAAAAGTTTAGGGACAGAGATTAGACTTTTTTGAGGTAAACTTGGAATAATCAAGGAGAATAATGCCATATGAACTGTAAAGCATGGTGGTGGAAGCATCATGATGAGGCTCAGTGGAAGTGGTGCATCAAAGGGGATGGAATAATGATTAAGAAGGACTTCTGCCTCAATTTTCAACTTAGAACAAAATCTAAATTCTGATGGTTTGCACCGGGAGACCATTATGAGTTCCAACAAGACAATTATCAGAAACACACACCCAAACTAGATTTACAGAGCAGGCTGATAGCAAGCGTCTCAAATTGCAGACCTAAAGCCTGGACAATGACCCACCTGAACTGATTGCTGCATGTTGCTAACTGGACTGCCCTTCTCTCTGTGTGTCGTTCAGAGATGTCCAGAACCTTGGTGTGAACCTGCTGGGCCATCAGAGGAAAATCTTCAGCGCAGCCCAGCAGCTCAGGGCCCACCTGACGCAGGGCCAGGTGGAGGTCTGAGACCGAAGCCAGAGCACAATCTGTCCCAGTTTCCACCTCCCTTCACTCGTCCTTTTTATTTCATGGGGTACTTTTTAAGCAGAAATGGAAAAAGAAGCGTCACTCTGAACTGTATATTCTTAAAAAACCTGATACACCACAGTAACAGAACGCCCTCCCACTGAAAAAACAGAAGAAAGGTGCACCATGGGAGCTGAAGTCCAGGTCAAACTGAGGTTTGTAAAATTTCTGAAGAGGGCTTTAACGTTTCTTTTTTCCTGTGCTTTTCACTTGTCTTTTCTTCATCATTCTTTGCCCTTTCTCACTGAGATTCTATGCTATTTCAACCGTTCCAAATGAAGTAAAACTACAAATAAGTTTTTCTTAAAGAAAAAAAAGTCAAAATCTTTCCTCACAAAGAATTGCGTGAAGACAATCAAAGGTTTTGTTATTTTTTTAGTTATTTGTAAAGCTGTACCACTTCCTCTCTACTTAAACAACCAAACTACCTAACAGCTTACAGTGGCTGAATTTTGCTTTCAGAAAAATATAAAGTTTGTTTAGTGTTCAAGCAAAAGTGCGATAAACCACCAAAGTCAGTAAGTCACTGGGAAAAATCTAAATGTTTTTGTATGAACACTCTAAGCCATGTCATGTCCTTTAAGGAGGCATATCCAGGGTCTAAAAGAAGCTCCTCTCTTACGGTCCACGCTGTCCTGGGTGAAAGCAGACCTCCCACATTAAAATCTCACCAGAACCGTGACAGAAACAGAAGCCAGCAGCACCGTATGTGTACATTTCACACTTCACCTCTGTTTCATTCGATTGCCTGAGTAAAGACACCCCGTCACTGGAGCATGGTGAATGTGAGAAATGGGAAAGACGGAGAAAATCTGATCTGATTTACACCTGGAGAGAGCAAGATGCTTTGTGGCAGTTTGGCAGAAGCATGCGTGTGTCGGCGTGTGTGTGTGTTGTAAGGAAGACTGTGCTGTTATGTCCACCAGGATTTTTGCTGTAACATGATTGTGTGTGTGTGTGCGTAAGTGTGTGTGCGTGTGTGTGCGTGGGCGTGTGCGTGCGGATATGTTAAAGATGAGTGTGTCAGGCTACACACACTTCTAGCAGTTTATTTGTATGAGGGTTCACCACTATTCTGTAATTGTGCAAATTTGTAAAATAAATATGATTTTATTTAAAAAAGACATTGTTTATTATTTTCTTTCAAGTTATCTTTATTAAAGAAATTAACATGGTAAGTTTTTCTGATAACTTGTTAGTGTTTTTAATAATCATATTGAAATAATGTAGAATATTCTAATGATGTACAGATGATGTATTAAAGTTTTCTATAAATCATAGGACTTAAAAAGAAGAAAAAGTAATGAGCTATTATCCAACCATTTTCCACTGTTTCAGCTGTAATACAGCATCTTCCAAAAGTGTTCTCATCCATAAACTTTAATATATGTTTACAGCAATGTATAGCACAGTGCCTAATTCTGACATAAGAAGAAAATGGTTTAAAATCTTTTTACAAAATCTATGAGTTGTGGCAGGCTTTTGTATTTGTACTTTTATTCCTCCAAATGAAAAAACGGTCCAAGAAATTAGGGGATTGTCACCTGTCCACTGCATGCTTATGTAAAACAAAACAACCATGCTTAAACATATTCCTAATAGGAATTTTACAAAAATGAATCGCCCTCATATTTTTTGCAGTGGGAGGAAGCTGGAGTATCCAAACTCTTTGAAAACAGACCCCAGGATTCAAACTCAGGACTTCCAACAGCAACCTTTATTTATCAGAATAAATTATTATCGATAGTCAGAATATTATGGCTAAGGAAATTATATCTTCATCTTTTTTTAAACTTCCCCATTTTAAGCATCTTGGAAACAGGTTTGCATAATTCATGCAACTTCTAAATGAGCCTGTCTCAGATGAAGTCTATTAAAATCTTTTGAAACATGTTTGACCAGTTTTCCATAAATACCTAGGTTTAAATAATGTTCAAAGTGTTCTATATCCTGAATATAACCATCTTTGTGAGAAATACATCTTTTTCAGTATTACAGTCACCTTGCGACATCACCTTCAGTGTTTCAGAATGAACTTGTTGCTCCTTTTGTTCCACAGATCAGCAGTTTTTAGCAGAATCTCAGTTTAGGATCTGTTGGGATCAGCACCAGTCCCAATGCAAACACATACCCTGGTAGCCCTCATATCCCCCAGCTGATGATGGCAGAACAGATCTAAAATGAAACCAAGATTGCATACACATCATATTGCTTCACACGCATGTCCTATTTTCATTATACATCTGGCTGTAGGGCAGTCAGTGACCCCTCTGTAAGCCATGACACTTATTTTAGCACCTGGTACATTTGTAGATACGTTTTGGTTTCATTGAAGTTTGGTCCTAAATGGTTCCCAGACTATATTACTCTGCATTTATTCCAAATAAAATCTATGTTTTTGAGAATAAAATCTTCAGTATATTAATTAAACTTTACTTAAAACATATTTGTTATAGACTGATAACACAAAATATATTCAGTGAAAGTATATTGTAAATTTGTGGAAACATTTCCCAAAACAAACCTGGGTATGGGTCTGACTTTTACTAAATGACATTTAGAAATGAGAGCCTTTCTTTCTGCAAAGCAGTTTTAGGTGGGATACAAAACTGTCTTCAGTTTCTTTTCATTAATAAATTTAGAAGTCAGTTTTTATTTAAAACAAATGACAGGGGAATGTTTCAGTATTTTGATCTCCAGCTTCATCATATCAACAGACTTTGGCAAAAATAGCTTCTGTGTGATGCCTCCTGTAAACATTTACCAGTCTATGACATCTGTCTGAGGAGATTCTGACCCATTCCTCTGTCGGATGAGCAGGTTATGACCATTCCAAGTCATCCCAAAGGAGCATTGTCAATGAGATTGAGATTTGGCTCGGCCCAGTATCTTTTATTTCTGTTTCCCAAGGGTTTAGTTGAGGCTGCTACAGGTTCCATAATTACATCTGAGGAGTTTTTGGATGTCTGGACCTTTTTTTAGAGAGTTGATGAGATGCTCAGTCATCCACGAGGGGATCAGAGTAGAGCCTCTGCTCCTCTGCATCAAAAAGAGCCAGTTGAGGAGGCTCTAGGACAAGGGTGGGCAAACTTGGTCCTCGAGGGTCGGTGTCCTGCAACTCTTAGATGTCTCCCTGGTCCAACAGACTTGATTCAAATAGCTGAATCCCCCCCTAAGTGCAGTCAAGTTCTCCAGAGTCCTGCTAATGACCTCATTATTTGACTCAGGTGTGTTGAAGTAGAGATACATCTAAACTTTGCAGGAGACCGGCCCTCCAGGCCTGGAGTTGCCCACCCCTGCTCTAGGATCTGGTTAGGATGCCTCCTGGCGATGTGTTCCCACCAGGATGAGACTCAGAGGAAGATCCAGGATACACTTGAGGGACTGTGTCTTTTCTGGTCTTGGGATTCCTGGAGGAAGTCTGTCCTCTATGTTTCGGCTGCGGCCTCCATGACCCGACCCCAGACTAAGCATAAGATAATGGACGAATGGGTGTTTGAACTTGGAGAATCTTTTCATTCTTCAAATCCCTTACTGCACTCATGAACTGCCACAGTCTTTGGTCAGAGGGCTTCAGAATGCTGTTCACTCTCACTCCACCAAAGTAATAGTCTGAGGTTTCCCTGGAATGGATGGTAAACATTTTCTAACCATGTTCACCTGACATAATGCACATGATTTCAGCCATTTTAAGGAGGAATACATGTGAGGATGCAGAAATAGAATCTTTTATCATATTTTATCATTTTAAATCGTCTTTGTCGTTGTACATTTCCAGGTATGTTAGAGACACTCAGAGGGAGAATCAGATTACGTGGAATTTTCTATCGGACCAAACAGTGTCATCGGGAGAAAGAATCATAATTCATTATGATATAAAGATGCTTAAATCTAACAATAAATACAAGAAACAATAT
The DNA here is from genome assembly GCA_903066825.1 of Alfaro cultratus. Lineage (NCBI taxonomy): Eukaryota > Metazoa > Chordata > Actinopteri > Cyprinodontiformes > Poeciliidae > Alfaro > Alfaro cultratus. Next base: position 7,280 of record CAEFZX010028663.1, read on the forward strand.
TTGAAACTTTAATAGATTGTTTTTTTTTTTATTAATTATATTTCGCTGCTGCGCCTCTTACATAATAATTATGTAACACGAGGCTTTGAATGAGTGCCAGCTGTGCTAAATGTACCAGCTACAGATATAATGAATGTTTTTGGCGGCGGCCTGACTCAAATTAATAAGGCCTGGGTCCTGAAACACTTGCATGAGAACCACAAAGTCATGTTTTTGATGGTGTTATTGTTTCCCTATAAAGACATTAACAGCGTGGAAGCCGCCGGTCTTTATGACAGTGCTTAAGAATTGGTGCTCTCTGTCTGGTAAACAGCTATTATCTCCACAATATGAAATGACGGCCATTTGTTCAGTCATCACCGGGGCCTCCTATAGTGTCTGCCTAAACCCTGTTTATCCTGCGGCTAACCTCATCACCTGAATCACGAGCTATAAATGATACAGGAAAAATACTCGTACACTACAACCTGGGTGACCAGGTTGATGTATAATTCTACTGAATCAGTAGTTTACATGTGATGTAGCTGTTTTGGAATAAAACCTGTTAAATAAAAGCTCAATTTCTTTTTTTACAAATGAAACCTTTTGTTTTGTTTTTATGCTCTGTGAGGAAAGGCCTTATTGGAGATGACGCTGCCTTCCTCTAAATGATCATTATGGTCTTTGACCTGCAGCAATTACCGTTTTTGTGATCGTTCCTGTTGACACATGAATGGTGCCCAACATGTTAAATCACTGTGAATGAAGCCATTTGCAAAGTGTTTGCAAGAGCAAGCTGCAACACGCAGAAAAATTATGTCGTCTTCTTCCTTTCTCCAGCAATTTTTCCAACTTTTAGAGCTATTCAAAAAGATCCTGCAGCTTGGACCAGCAAGGCTTGATGTGAGGTTTAGATTACAATCCTGCATTCGGGCAATTTCTAATCCGGTTTTCCTAACCGTTCACCCGAAGCAATGACCTTTATGTGAGGACAGTCATGAAGCAGCAGAATTTTTATAGTGGTCATGCAGGTTTTGTTGGTAACTAAGAGGAATGTGGATCGGCCTCGATAAAGTCTACACTCTCCTTTTTGAGATGTAAAAAACGAAGACCATGATAAATAATTCTGACCCTGGCTCAATTTTTCTTCTTTCAAAATCATTCTTGCACAATTTTAGATGTAAACTCAGACTCACTACGATGCTGAAATATGAAATCCCTTTTCATATTTAGGTTTCAAACAAAAACCTCAAAGTTTTGGATCAATGCCAGCTCATATTTGGTCATAATTTAATCTCCCCTGATAAAACAAACCGTAAAACTGCTGCATCTCCAGAACAGCAGCCCCAGAGCATGATACTGGATGTCTGGATTTATTCCTTGGATTTATTCCTTATATTTGACATATGGAATAGTGGTTGTTTGGTGAGGCCCAGTGTTGATTCTTTACCAAATATACTCGTAGGATAATTACCCACACGTTTAAGATTAGTTTTATCAGATTACAACAGAATCACAAACGAAATTTTAGCCAGATCTGGATGATTTCCTCCTGTAGAGCCTCTTGGCAGCTTCCCTGATGAGTCTTGTCAGTAATTTTGAAGAGTTTTATTGATTTGCCTCACATTTTACCCAATAGCCGGTTAGTTAACTCAGTGTCTCATGCATCTTTATCCTGACTGATACCTTTAAACAATGACCTTTGCAATTTCTCTGTAAATGGCTTTAGCTGAAGGATGCAAATGAGGAAAAGTAAAGAGAATTCAGTTAGACATCTGAATTATTATTATTCAAGGTTAATCAAATTCAGTATACTTCATGGGAAGCGTGAATGACTGCTGAAAGGATCTGATGATGCTCAAAAAAATGTTGGTTTAATGGTAGGCAAACTTCTGTAACAAAATTATGGCATGTTTTTAATTTGTTTTAATCTTACTGAAGCAAAATTATGTTATATGTGTGGAAGAAGTTTCAATTTTTGCTTCACAAAAAACATCTTGAAAGAGATGACACACTTTAGAGACCTGGGATTGGAACCAGCAGAGAAAAGCTTCACTGGTAATTTCAAATTATCATGATGAAGCTGTTCAAAGTCAACAAGTGGACTGAAGCTTCAAACACAACTTTCTCTGTGGTATTTCTGTAACCATCAGGCAAAGTCTACCTGCTCATTACCACCTCACTGTCCCTGCCTCACCTGTCCGCTCTCCGCCCATTCATTCCCAGTCCCACCACATGTCTCCTCCTCTTCCGTGCTGGGCTCATATATAATTGTAAAGCCACTGGGATTACTACTCAGGGACGTTTTCAAGGTGCTGAGCCCAAATTTAAAAGCTTATGACTGTAAAAGAAGAGAAGCAGCACTTTGCTCTGTGAGGGTAAGATGGCTTTTCACTTTCAAATTCCTAAAGAAATTGTTTCTGTTTTTAAAATTATTCACATTCATTGCAAATATAGATCTAAATCGGGTATGTTGACCTTTAAATAACTAAAACCCTTGTATATCACTTTTCCAGTTGAACATCAGGACTCAATGTCTCCGTCTCTGGCTAGATCTGCTCCCAGCGAGCTCAACCACTGGTGGACCCAGCTGAGGTTTCGCCTTCAGAACAAAAAAGGATGGAATGAAATGCTGGATGAAACATTTCTCTACTACACAAAAAAGTACTATCATACCTGAAGCCACTGCGACTGCTGTTTTTTTTTTGTTTTTTTTTATCCAGAATGCATTAAAAGTTTACATTTTGTGGCTTTCGTGTTGTTTTGCAGCATAAATGACATTCCTCTCTTCTACGCGGCTAAAAACAACAGCGTTGGCTGCATAAAGAAGCTACTGAGCTGTGCTTCCACCAACATATTTGAGAGAGGTAGGAATAACACTAATAAAAAAAAGAAACCTTTTTGTAGTGTTTTATCATTACTGTAACATTAAAATAATTCTTGTCACTCAGGATCCCTGGGAGAGACGGCTCTTCACGTTGCTGTGATGAACAATAACCTGGACGCCGCCGTGGCTCTGATGGACGGAGCTCCTGATCTCATCAATGAGCCCATGACCTCTGAGCTTTTTCAAGGTTCAAGAGTATTAACACACCTAAACTTAAACAGAGATGCACATTATTAAAATGTCAAAATCTTACTGTTAAAGAAGACAAACTCAACTAGATGTGCAATAAGTAGGGGAAAAAGCAAATGAACAGCAGACAGAATCTAAGATAAAAAAAAAAAAGACGATTCTGATTCGAAGTGACAAACATGTGAAACTAGATTTCATCAAATCTTTAGAAAAAGCAAAATTCGCTGATCTAAGTCTAAGTGAACAATAAATCATCCAAATTTTGGACTTCACAGTTTTTCCTCTGCTAGAGGAGAGCGGTAGCCGGTCTTATTGGGTGGATTTCAACTGTTCATGATAACAAGGTCATTGACATGCAGACTGGCACTCAGAGTCATTCTAGTTCAAAGCTTCACTTTCACCTGGGGTAATGTTTCACTTTACCTGAGGTAAAGTGAAACATTACCTCAGGTAATGTGAAACATAACAGCTGTTGTCCCACTGTTGTTTCTGCTGGCTGCTGAGATTTCTAACATGCTTTGCTGCACCAATACTTTCTAACTTCTTAGAAATAATTTGATTTGCTAGCAATTGTCTGGGGAAATGCTTACTGAGATATTTCCAGTTGCACAACTTTAAAATGCCTAAAATCTCCTTATTGGTCTCTGTATGCTTGCCTTGAGGAAAACCATCACTGTTTCTCAGTATTTACACAAAAAATTAGAAGAAAAGAATTAATTATCTATCTGTCATTTTAATATCTATAACATTTAATTAAATTACTAATTTGAATTTAAGCTAACATAAGCAGCATTTCATAAACTGCTTATTGATAAAAACAAATTATACTTTTGTGTTTTTTCGGCTCTTTATAGAATAACTAAAATACTGTAAAATATTTCTCAGGTTATTTACTTGAGTAGCTAGCCTGCAGTCAGCTGCTAAAACAAAGATGTCACTTAATGCTTTTTATCATTAGTGGTGGGCAGGGAAAACTTTGATTGCTCCAGTACTTTCTCTGCCATCTCAATAAAATGATTTCAAACAGTGGAAACGGTACGATCAAATATCTTAGGGGTTCTGAAACTGTAACTTTGGTAAATAAACTGAGAGTGGGAAGTTGACCAGGCTTCTCTCTTCAATAGTGGACCATTCTGACCTTTCTTAGTAAACTTTTTTTTTCTTTATTTAGAGACTACATTTGAAAATATAATTTAGTCCAAATTCTAATCAGATCAATCGAATTTATTGAAATCCAATCAAATCATTTATTCAGACTCAGATCTAATTAGACGGAGCTCAATATAATCCAGTTTTTAATGTGATTATGTCTAATTCAGTTGATTATTTACTGCCAGATAATTACAAATATAGATATATTAAGCTAACACACACACACACACACACATATATATATATATATATATATGCAAGTTAATAATCATTAATTCTGGGAATTAATTTCTTTCTTTAAAAATTAAAGTCACGCTAGATAAATAAATCTTTATAATCTAACATGCTGCCTTTCTTTTTTAAGACTTGCACATTTCTAAAATTGCCATAACGTTGTTTATCTGTGCCCCAGGTGTCACTCCTCTCCACATTGCTGTAGTGAATCAGAACCTCAACCTGGTTCATCATCTGATCAGCCGTGGAGGAGACGTCAACAACCCTCGAGTCACTGGTCTGTATTTCAGGAAGAGGATAGGAGGACTTTTGTACTGCGGTAAGTCAGCACAATCTTGCAATAACAACATACCAGGGATATTGATTTGTTTTCTGGCATTTTTTGGTATTTGTGTAAAATAAACTTCTGTGTTGTTTTGCAATGTGATAAAAACAATGTGGTGTAATTTTTATGCATCTGTGTTTGCTCTACAGGTGAGCACATCCTGTCTTTTGCAGCTTGGGCCGGTAATGAAGACATCATCGCCATGCTGATCGATGCTGGGGCCAGCACCAGGATCCAAGACTATCTAGGTTTGAAATCCCAATTCAAGAATTGGAAATTAAAGTTTTATATATAATTTGATTGACTAACATAATAACATGACATGTGGTTCCAACTATAACAAGCAATTTATAAATAAACTCTGTTAATATGTCTTTATTTTATTTACCTTTTATTTACATGCATCTCATCTTCTAGGAAACACACTGCTTCACATTTTAGTCCTGCAGCCCAATAAGACCACAGCGTGCCAAACCATTGACCTGATATTGGCCCGTGATGTGGAGCTGGACAAGCCGGTGCCCCTTGACATGGTGCCCAACAACAGAGGCCTCACACCTTTCAAGCTGGCAGCCAAGGAGGGAAACATCGTGGTGAGTGTAGAGCACAGGAGGAAAAGAAAGCAGGGGCAGATTATTTCGCTAATCCATCTTTTCTCTCAGGTGTTTCAGCACCTGGTTAATAAAAGGCGTGTCGTCCAGTGGAGCCTGGGCCCCTTGAGCTCCCACCTGTACGACCTGACTGAAATCGACTCGTGGGCTGACAACATGTCGGTGCTGGAAGTCATAGTGGGCAGCCAGAAGAGCGAGGTAGAGATCACATAGGTGTTGAGAGTTAGTATTTGATTTGATTTATTGATTCTTTTGGCACCAAAAAAAGAAAAAAAGCATGTCATACTCTTTAACGGGTAATATATATATATATATATATATATATATATACATACATATATGGACAAATACCGTACATACAATAAAGATGCATACAGTACAGACAAAACATCTTCTAGGTTATCCAGTTAATGTTTTATATATTACTACTGTAGTTAAGACAGAAACAAAATTGCATGTAGCTTGAAAAGGATTGGGATTGTATTTATTCCCACTCTATAGCCACACATAAACCGTGTGGTTGCCACTGTAATTTGAGATTTGGTCATTTGTGTTATGAATAAAATTATATTTACCAATTTGAAATATTAGCAAATATTTCAAATTGGTAAATATATTTTAGTATTTTAGTAAGTATGAAGATTATGAGGGGAAAATAATATTTAGTTTGTTTGTTTTTTTAAAGGCGAGGGGGATTCTGGAGGTGACTCCTGTGAGGCAGCTGGTCAGCCTGAAGTGGAATCTGTATGGGAAACATTACCTCAGGTAGGTTCATCTTTGTGTGAAGTAAAAAAAAAAAATCAAATGTACCGGTAGATGGATACACTGTGTTTTTACCAGTGTTTTTTTTCTCCACCTCTCCTACGTCAGATTGCTTCTGCTCGTGTATCTCCTGTACATGGTGATCTTCACCGTGTGCTGCCTCTTCCGCCCTCTAAAGGACGCTGACAGGAACTACACAGACACGGACCCGGACAAAACCATCCGGGTTCAGAAGACCCTCAATGTGGGTTGCACTCATGAATTCATAGCATAAATTTGAAGTTGTAGGTTTACCACATACAATTAAAACTGTTTTTGAGCATAAGCAAACCTCAACAGTGCAGTTAAATAATGTTTGAAGGTTACTTGAGTAGATTTAACTTTATCATATAATTTGTAATAAAAAGGTAAATAATAAATTTGTATTGCGTTTATTGGAGATTCCTTTTAAGAAGCACATATTTTACATTCAGACTCAGTTTGACAATTAAAATCTGAAGATACAATATAACATATTATTAAGTTAAATTATTATTATTATTAAGTTTCTTATACAAAATAGTAATTTCCTGTTTAGCTACCTCTGCTTTAAGTTTAATGAATTTAAAGGGATTTCATATCAAACATGCATCTAATCAGATAAGTTTCTTTTATATGCAGTAATTTTTTATAGCTTGAAAACAGTGTTTATACTTCTTTAAAAACCCTCACTGGTGAATAAATAAACTTTTTATTTCAATTGCATAATCTGGAAGCTATAATTTAATTAGATTTCATTTATTCTGTAGATAAACAAAATACCACAACAAAAGCAAGAATTTTGTTTTAAAAAGCAGTAGTGCCACAACTCTTTAAAAATAATCACATAACGGAAATATGAAGATGTTTTATTTTTAAGTTTATAGTTCTGAGGTTATAATTTCACATTATGAGAATTAAGTTTTTCTTGAGTCATAATCATCCAGATTAACAGACTTAAACCCATTTAATACATAACTAGGTGTCTGAAGAATTTATGCCATATAGTTTTAATTTTGGAAATTATTCACTGGTATTAATTAGCTATTCAATGATATTCCCATTTATTGATACACATGTATTTGCTTTCCTATTCCTCTGAACATATATAAACAAACTAATGCCCTAAGAAACTGACCAAGATGTTAATGAACTGGTGTGAAGACATGTTTCCTATAATGTTCCGTTTTTTAATTTACTCATCTTTAAACTATTCAGTCGACAAAGTTTTCATGGTTTTTTATTTCAAGCATGCATGTAAACATCAAACCGAGTGCTGATGCTTGTTGTATTTTCCTGCTCCTGCTACAGGAGAGTTATGTGACTTATGAAGACAGTCTGCGGCTGGCTGGAGAGGTCATCAGCGTCCTGGGAGCTATACTCATCCTGGTGCTGGAGGTCAGCACATGACTCATGTCCTATCTGTATGCTTTTTGAGGCAGTTGTGTGTACTTAAACGTCCTGCTCCATGTCATTTTACCAACAGATCCCTGATATACTGAGAGTCGGAGCAAAGCGTTACTTTGGCCAGACGGCGTTGGGAGGACCCTTCCATGTCATACTGTAAATAGAAACATTTTTACAGCAGGGACACAAGAGCCAAATTCACAGACATGTTGTTTGATGCTTCTGCTGTTGTCTGTAATGTTTTATGCAGAATAAGCTACGCGACCTTGGTGGTGATGCTGTGTGTGTTCAGAGCATGTGAAGTGCACGGGGAAAAGGAAGTGATGGCGCTGTGTCTGGTTCTTGGCTGGTGCAACGTCATGTTCTTCGCTCGCGGGTTTGAAATGCTCGGCCCGTACGTCATCATGATACAGAAGGTGAGAAGGAATGTCAAAGTTATGCGGTTGTTTTGCAGTACACAACATATTACAGTTACTAATGCTACAATGCAATGTGGCAATGTGATTTATGTGGCTTTTTTAAAAATATTTTTCTTTAATTTCCTCCTAGATTATATTTGGAGTCCTGACAAAGTTTATGTGGCTGAGTTTCATTGTCCTCATCGGTTTTTCCACCGGTAAGTATTTACTTGTGGTGTTTTAAAAAATTTTTAAATGTTTTTTTCTCATTCACTTGTTTGTCTAATCTTCCCCTTAGCTCTTTGGATGGCATACATGACCCAAGTACCAGGTTCTCTCCCTGCATACACGTCCTACCCCATCACCCTCTTCTCCCTGTTTGAACTCAGCGTGGGTCTGATCGATCTGCCTGTGGACCAAACCATCATAACACCCCGCATCGTCCACGTGCTGCACGTCAGCTTCTCTGTGGTCGCCAACCTCCTGCTGCTCAACATGCTGATCGGCATGATGAGTGAGATAAACGGGAGGGTGACCCAAGACAGAGACACGCTCTGGAGGACTCAGGTAGCTGTTGTGTGCGCTCATGTCATCACCCTGTCAGCGTGGATTCAACACTGCTGTGTCATGCTTACAGCTGGGATATTTGTTGTTCAGGTTGTAGCCACGACTCTGATGCTGGAGAGGAGGCTTCCTCGCTGTCTGTGGCCTCGGCTCGGCGTGTGTGGGCTCAGTTATGGCCTTAAAGAGCGCTGGTATCTCAGGTAAGAGAACGTGACTCAGATCTCAAAGATTGTGATAACAAGAGCCTGGAAAACACAATTACTAAGAAAAAACTCTTCAAATCAGATCTTAAATCAGCTCAAAATAATAAAAAAAGAATCAATTTAAAGCTGTAAGAAAATCGCTGTTGCTACAAGCCATTTAACATTCAGATGGACGAAACAATTCCTAAGCAGATGATTTACACCAGCAGGTTAATGACCCTGAACAAACATCCAGAACTCTAAGAAATGGTCTACATTAAAATGTCCAGCAACCCAAGGATCAGTAACTAAACCTAAAAATTGCAGTTGACAGACACTTAACGTTCACTTTGAGTTTGAGATGCTCTTTATAGACAAATAGCAAAAAAAAGATCTGCCTCTATTTGTTCAAAACTGGCAGAGAATTGCCTCAGAAGACTTGTAATTGTTATTGCAGAGATAGAAGGTTTTATAAAGATGGACTGAAGGAACCGGAAAATAAATTTTCAGATCCATATTTTGTAAAAAAAAATTAAAAAAAATAAATAAAAAAAATCTTCAAAAGCATGTAGCATTTTCTATCCTCCTCATGATTGTGTAGCTTGTCTTGGTTTGTCCTTTAAAGCCCAAGTGAAATACTGATGTTAGCTTAGGATAAAATGTGACAAGAAATCTGGAGGGCATAGAAGCTATTACACCACAATAAATTGTGATTAAAAAAAAGAAAAGTGCAAAAGGAGGGAATTAATTAATCATGAATGTGTGAGCTCCTTGTCCTCGGTGAGTGCTGGATTTTAATCAAACCAGTGGAAATCATTCAAGCCTGTTGTGTGTCTTATTATGTTTAACATTTCTATTGATGTTCTCTACATATTTATCATCACTTTTTTGTTCATTGCTTTGGACGTCGATTGGAAATATCACTGGACTATTTGTAGAAGAAACAATTCAGTATTTCATGCACTATAGACACAATTTTGCATATAAGACTTTGTTTGTTTATGTTTTTTTATTTTAACAAGCCACGCCCAAACCACAACCTTCCTGTGGAATGAAAATAGTCTTAGAGATAAAATGCTTTATGCTTAACTTTATCGCGATCCTAAAGTACTTCAACTTCCAAAGTCTCCTACTGTAACTTAAAGTAAGGTTTAATTAAAAAAGTTACTTTTACAGCATTTTATTTATTTTCATTTGAAAATGTTTTTTTTACATGTTATTTTTAATTGCTCTACTCTGTTTTATTTTTCATTTTAGAAAATTCATTTCAGTAGAACTAGCACAGAAAGGATCTCTGGGTAATCAGTAAAAAGTGGAAGGAACCTTCAAGGCTGGTGCTCCCCCTGGTGGTGGATAAACTATATAGCAACTTAACAGTAAAGCACAAATAAAAGCGGAGAGTCCAACAGTTTGTTAGCAGAAACAGTCTCCTAGATGTTTCTGTCCACATAAAACCAAGTTGCTATAGGAAGTTAATTAATCCAACCATTCAGTTCATTCATTCCACACTTATCCTGGTTATCAAACAATGGAATCAAGATTGTTTCTTCACATTATTATTATTCAAACAAGTCAAAATGTTTCCTATCCAAGGAAATCAAATAGATTGCCATAAAGTCATAAACATACAAACTATCAAAAGGGATGAGAATGATCAGCACCATGTTTACTTTCTAATTTTACTTAGCTGAACTGAAAGGTGACCTCCAGTCCAGTGTATTTTGAATTTGAACGCTGTTCATGTTCTATAAAAGTTTTCCGACTATGATTTACTGAAGCTCCTCTTCTGCAGGGTTGAAGACAGGAACGACTCCATGATGCAAAAGTTGCAACGCTACGTCAAGGCCTTCTCTAGTCTGAATGAAATGGACGGCATTGAAAAGTCAGACTCAACAAAGGACATCCTGGTGTGCCAACACAAAAACTCAGGCAAGAGGAAGATGATTCAACACAGCGCTTTAGATTTGAAGATGGAGCAGGAGGAGCCAATGGACATCCAGGACATCAAATACGTTTAAAGTGAAACTCTACCGGATCATAATCTAAACTTTTTGAAGCAACTACACGTAACTGACTTGAAGATGTATCCGTTGTTTTCTTTGTAGTGAACTGTGCAATTATTCTTGCAGTATTATCCTATAGTAAAGCATGTTATTTTTATAGCAATATATATTTTTAAAAATGTATGTAACAGAAATATATCCAGAGCAAACATAATATTGAAACATTCCACTGGACAAAAAGATGAATGCACACTTTATATGAGAATAAAGTGTTATTAAAACAAATTTACTGGTCTTTATTTGAGTCAACATGAAATGTATCATCATAAACATCATAGGTTCCTGACTAAAGTTGATGAAAGCTGAGCTACTAAGGCACAAATCATATTACAGCAGTAAGCATAACTCAATGGCATGCATTGAATTCAGACCACAAATTTAATATTTACTTCATCTAAGAAGCTTGGATATGAATAGAGTGTGGTGTGAAAACAAGCTGTTAGTTGTGTTGCTATGGAGACGATTGTTGATGAGACAGTTTCCATCAGAACTGCAGCTGACAGATGAAGTAGGTGGTGGCCTGACAGGAAGCTCTGTCCCAGTTCTTCTCAGCCGGGCCTTCACTGTTCAGATAGGCACAGTCTCCATTGTGTACAGATTCAGTCCAATAGCTGCAAACATAAGAACAATTACTGTTAACGACCAAACTGAATATATAAACTAAGATATTAGGATGTCTGGTGTTGTAGCTCTTTTTGAAAAAGACAAAAACCAGCCTGAGACAAGTTGTGTCCTAAATGGGATGAAGCTGATTTTAGCTGTTTCTTTATCTTGCCATGTCGAAAACAAAATTTGACTCAGTTCTAAAATGGAGAAATTAACTGCGTTTTTTTTTTTTTTATGTAGTTTCGCCCACATTTTTGATAAGTGTATCACAAATGCAGAGTGTGTGTATATGTTAATGTCAACTTTATTTATGAAGAACTTAGCAACAAAGAAGCTAAGTGCTCAGGCAAAACAAAAATAATTCACTGGAGTTAAAAAGAAAAAAAAGGAAAAACACGCAATTCATGAATAAAGTAGCTAGTTTTAAAATATTTAAAAATGCAAATATAGTATTAGTTAATAGTATTTAATTCAAAAGTGAAAAAGTAGAGGTAGGTCTTTATAAGCTCCTTAAATGTCTTGAGATTGTGGGACGCTCTTATGTGCATCGGTACATTATTTCACAATTTTGGGGCTGCAGCAGTGAAGTCATGATCATCTTTACTTTTCTGATTAAACCTCACAGTATCTAAGAGCGACTGGTTTGACCTTAGTATTGTTGTAGAGGTTTGGCTCTAGAAGATTCTCTAGATATAATGGAGGATGGCCATGAAGACCCTTTAAAATCAGGACCAAAATGTCATAAATCAATTCAGCTTGTTGAGTGAAAGCAGAACATGAGCTATATGTTATAGTTTTTGAGGTTTTGTTAACAAAACAGGAGCAGCATTTTTTCATTTCGAAGGAATGGTGTAAAATTCACATTCAGATACTTCGTCCTGACAGAGATGATCTGCTGTGATGTTGTGTTTTTTGTTTTTTCTTTTAATCATTTTTCCCAACCTGATGATTAAATAACCGGTTGGTTTCTGTAAACACACCCGAAGAGTGCCCCCACCTGGTCAAGTATTTGAGCTGAATTAATCTGTATCTGATTCAAAATTGTCTTATTTCAGGCAAAACAAAGCAGAAAAATTAGGAGAACTTATTTAATTCAATTATAAAACTGATCAATATTTAGCTGTCAGTTGTTTCATAAATCATTGTAATCATCTTTGCAAGTTTCTTGCAATGTCTTGCATTATTTCTCTACATTCACCTCTGCTGGAGTTCATTGTTGTTGACCCAGTTCCATGTGGAGTCTTCATGTCTCAGTCCAATCCAGTACTTCAGATTCCCTTTCCTTGTGAGGAATTTCTAGAGCAAACAGAGAAAAAGATTTGCACAAAATGCGCTGTGCAAATAATTATAACGTAACAAACTGCTAGAAGTGATAATAACCAGTGTCACAGTGCAAACCTGAACACTCTGGTTAGTAACAATAGCCAGAGATCCTCCACCGGAGCTGCAGTTCTTCTGACTCTCGGACCAGGTCAGTCTGGTGGTGGACAGGAAAAAACAGGATGTGCCAAAGGTGAGCCAGCTGCTAGCGCACTGCCGGCAGGGAAGCTCTAAAAAATGAGGCAGGTCAGGTGCATTACAGCTTAACACAGAAAATATGATAGTAAAAAAAACTCTGCAAATTCTCACTAAGACAGATGTTTAGGTAAATAAAAAAAGTCTTTTTTTTTTTTACCCTCAGTACAGTTATTTTTTTAATGCCTTTATGTCTTACATGATTTTATTTGACAAATACAAGCTGTTTCAAAGATCTTATTTTAGCTTTTTGGCTGCTTCCTAAGTCTATCTGACCATTTTAAAAAGAGTTTTGTTTATGAAGCCACAACACAATGAATCACGACTAAAAGTCTTCTCTAAATTCAAGGAATTAAGACTGAAAGGTGACTCAGCACAGAACAATTCAACTTCAGCTCAATTGGTCATTTTTTATTCAAAACTGGGCATTTTAAAAGCGGTGTGTAGCCCTTTGATACCACTTCGTATGACACCTGGTTTCCACTTGCTGATATTCGGAGATTTACTCACTTGAAACGTGACATCAACAAACTCTCCCTTGTAGATTGGATTAATTGGAGCCACATTTAAATTTCCCTGGGAGAGACTTATTATAGAAAAATACTTTAAGTCATAAGTGTTCAGAGTGGGTTTAAAATGACCCAAAATTACAAATTGACCCACAGCAGATGGTTCCTACAACCCTGTAAGCTACAGAAGTGAAACATGGTTTATGAGTGAAATGACCAACACCATAACAAAAAAGATCCTAACAACTTTCCTCCCACAGTTGAATAACAACTTTAAATGACTTTAACATATTGTTTTTCTGCTGTGAGTTGTTTTCGAGGTTTGATACTTTGTTTTGTTCTTATTTGTCAGCACAATTTTCTGTCATGGTCAGATAGAGAAAACAAGACGAAAAGCAAAATACCTGCAGAAAGACTGGATAACTTCTGATCAAGAGCACTTTAGACAAAGGTCTGGTAAAGCAAAACTATCTTGAAAAATACAATAAAAGATAAAATATTGCATGTTTTTCTTCATTTGTTAAAGGTTTATTTTGTCAGTATTTTGTCAAATTTACACTTACTCTTGAATGTCATCTTTGGGAAGTGGTTCAGGCAGTTCTCCAGGCTGCATGTTGGAGAAGGACTTTGTCGGTCATTAAATCTGTCATTTTCTTGGCAGAGTGTGGATTCCGTTTGGACTGGAAAACAGAGGACAGTGGGAAGAGATATGAGGGCAAGAACAGCACCCTGAGGCTTCAGCTCTGCAGCTAGCAATGTACTGCATGGGAGATCTGTTGTTATAATGAAAGCTGGTTCAAGGAATAAGATGTTGCTTCCTAAAGCATGTTGGGTTTTCACTGTCTGGTATACATATTAACCTACTTTAAATCTGACATCTAAAGTAGCTGTGTGATTTAGTTGCACTAACGCATGGAGGCGCGTACTCACATTTCAAACCGAGAAAGACAACAACTATGAGAAGAATGAGGCAGATTATTGTGAGGATAAAACACAGCAGACGGTACAGTCCTGTTTTTCCTTCATCCTGTTTGCCTGAAGAGGAAAACCAAATGTCAGTGAGCACTACAAAGACCACCATCAGAGTGGAAAAAACACTTCACCCCTACCTTTCGTTCCCTGCAGCTTAACCGACAATTTTGCTTCATCTGGTTTCTCTTTTTTATCCTCAAAATAGCTGCGAAAAAATTTGATGTACATGGAGAAAGCTGTCCTACAGTGTGCCAGGCAGGGTGCTTATTCTTTTGTATTCTAACTCAAGTGTGCCTGGGGTAGAGTTTAAAGAGTCCCCCTCCCACTGCAGCACCATGACAACGCACAGTAATTTCTAAATTATTCACATAACACAGAGCTTGTCCTTGAATGCCCACAAGCTTTAATCTCTTTTTCTTGTAGAGACAGAGTCACAACAGAGACTTTGTACTCCAAAACAAGAGATCTAATTTCATTGCGAGCCATATTAGATCTGTGTTTGGGTCACACTTATCCTAACAAGCTGATGATTTCAGTGCAGGAAAAGTAATTAGAACAAGGTCATGTTCAAAATCATCAGTAGGAAAATAGCTCAAGAAGCTTTAGTTGTACATGTGCATTAGTTAATATTACACTATGAAAACTCTCAGAATATTGAGAGCACACCAGGTTCTCGCAAAAGTCCCAATAGAAATTATTATACACCTTCCTTATTTACTTTACTTTATTGTAGTGGTATAAAATTGTATACACTTGTAGAACTTCTTGACACCTATCCACTGGATTTGACCAGTCGTCTTGAAATTTGGTGAGTTTGCTCATAAGGTTTTGAGCCTTTTTACCCATGTCGAAGAGGCATGGCCAGTCTTCAAAATTTGAGTTCTCAACAAGAAAATGAAATTACTACGACTCTTACAAGAAAGGTCACAAAGACACAAAACCTTCTGTGGTTCATCCACATTTGGGCCCCAAGAAAAATCAGCAATGAAAAGCTGCCAACACCTAAAGCCCAACTCCTGAGAACAGGGAGAATAATGTTTTATTTCAGAAGGTCCGTATTGAAATTGTACTCTGAAGAGTAACATAGTAGAGAGGCATATTTTGATATATTGCCATCTGCATAGAATTATGTGTTATCTAAATGGTAGTTTGAAAAAAAAAAAAAAAAGAAGAAGACTATTCAATTTAGAAAACCCAGAAGAAACATAAACTGACATGTCTACTAAATTTAGTTCTGTAAATCTGTGGATAAACATTTAACATCTGAGGTACAGATTGACTAAATACTATTCAAAATTAATAGCATTTTCTTAAAATGCATGTAGCATCTCTTGTACTTAACCAGATAGAAATTTATGCTCTTTATTATGTATTTATTTTATAAATTTACATGGGGAAACGGTTATAAAATGAGGAAGAAAGTTTCCTTTCTTCCTCTATATGTAAATGAGTTGTTTGCTGAACAAAAAACTTCACACACTTCAAGTATGCAGGCCCACAGTTGTTACTGCTGCGCTTTGCAAAAGCAAAAACTAGAAACCATTTCAAATCTTTTACAACGTTAAATACCTCACAACTAAGTGACTGGCAACCTGTTCATTTCTATGACCTACTAAAGTGATCTCTTTTAAATTTAGCTTTTTTTTATTTTAGTACTAAACATTATTCATTTCGTGAATGTTCATTTATGCTGTGTTTATAACAGCAGCACTATTTTAAAGCTGAGATGCAAATATATTGGTTTCGGTTTCATTAGACATGCAGAAGCATCCTTAATAAAAACTACATCTTTTTTACTGCAGTGTGAGGCTACATAACACTCAAATGAACGATTTGTGGGTTCCAGCCGAGGCTAAATAATTTCTAAAATTATTGTTTTAATTGAAAATTTGATCAATACTAATTAATATTTTGCTCACCGTGAGTTATCACCTCCAGTGTCAGCTCATCTGCTCCTTCATTGCTTTTTGGACTCTCTGCTTCTCCATGACTGTCTAGCCTGATTCAATCACTTTCCCAAACCTGACATTTTTATTGTTTAAAACGTGAACAATGCTAGAAAATATTACATGCAAAAATGCTAAAGAAAAAAAAACTCTAAAAGAAGATGCACCTTTTAATGCATCACAAAATTATCTTATCCAGACTAAGTAGCATAACGTAACATTTTACATTTTAGACGTATGGTTAATTCAGCTGAGACATTTTCCTCATTTGTCCTGTCCATTAGTCTTTGCTGTACATCCATCCAAAAGAAAATACTCCATTTCTGATTTGCAGACATACCATCTCCTGGTTTAATTGTCGGAGGAAAGGCTTCTGCATAGACATCCTCCGAAGGACTTTGCAGGCTTTCGTAACGGACTGGTTCTGCTTCCTCTAAAGACCAAAATACAAACACATCTGGAGCTCACTTTCAAATTTACACACAATTAATTTAAACACATGAGCACTATCTTCTGTGCTAATTCACTAAATATCTTCCTCACCTTGAGTTATCACCTCCAGTATCGGCTCACCTGCTCCCTCCTCTTCTTTGCTTTGTGGGCTCTCTGTGGGGATCTCCTGCATCTCCATGGCTGCCTTTTGGTTTAATTCCCTAAATTTTTATTCACCAGAAAGTTTAAGGTCTCTAACAATGAAGGTTATGCAACTTTTTCAGCTTTCAAACACAAATGAAGAATGATGCTAAGTTGCAAATATGTATAGGTCAAATTGGTTATAAAGAAAAAGAACAGCTCCTTATGTCCAGTCTACGTGTGACACATTTCAAAGAAGACTCATCACTTCCCCTTAGACATTTCTTTTTATTTTATTTAATTCCGCCCTTCCCCTAAACCACATGTATAAAATGGACAAATAGCTTTTGGGGTTTGAAATTGCTTCACCTCTTGGCTCACTTGAAAGCAGTGCAATGTCTTATAATAATGTAGGTTTTTTTATTCAGAGGAAAGACTTAGAGAAGAGAAATCTTTTAAAATGCTACGAAATCATTTACCCCCTTGGGCTTTATTTTAATTTTTACTACATAAAACCTCAGGTTCCGTTAAATTTTTTTGTTATACATAATGAAGAACTGTGAAATGGAAGGCATTGTTTTTGAAATGTATTGCAATTAAATATCTGCAAAGTATTATGTGATAGGTATTTTCTCAACCTACATAAAAAGAGAACCAGAGACAACGTCACTTAGCTGTTCAACCCAGCTCTCTTGCAAGAGGAGAAGGCAAAGCAACTTGGCATTTTTGTCTGGGAGAAACCAGCTTGGCCTCCGCCAGTTGTTCAGTTCATTGTGCGTTCTGACACTCTGCAGCAGAGCTTGTCTTTATTAACAGGAGGAAAAAAATTTAATGTGGGAGAGTGATAAAAGAAAGAAGGGGGAAGAAGGAACACAGGAACTAACATCCTACACACAGAAAGTTTCACAGGACCAGGAGTATCACAAAATAGGAATACTGTTAAATAGAAATGTTTAAGGTTTAAAGGAAAAGAAAGTTTTGTCTTTCACACGGTTTAAAGAAATCCCTCCTCTCTGGGGTGTGAATACTAAAGCTTTAAATGAAAAACAAACTAGTAAAACTACTAATTTAAGAATGATAACAAAACATAAATATTTTAATGTTATGTGTCTCTATTCAGCTCTTTTCTGTCACCTTGAAGTAAATGTATTTAAAAAAAACAAACATGCAAAACACTATAGAAAGAAAACTGCAAATCAAGAACCCATCTGACAACATGACATAGTCTAAAAGATCTTTAAAAGAAATACGGCATGTCCTTCTCTAAGAAAAGTTAGGAGCAAAGTTATTGACATATTTTAGTCTAACAATGGTTTCTAACCCATTGATCTAAAAAGAAATGCATATCAGCTGCTCCAGATGCACATCACAACAATCAATACAATATAAATAATTAGTTTTGTTTAATAAAGTATCAATCCTGCCACAATTAGTGGTACCCCTTAAACATTCATATACAGTAAATGTAAGGAAGCATTGCTTTTTCAATTGAAACTTTACATTGATCTGGTCTAATATTCTCGACATTGAATTTTTGTTTCTCATTAGCCATAATCATCCAGATTAACATAAATAAACCCATTAAATGCATCAATTCATGCAAAAAATTACAGTATGTAACGGATACATTTTAAATTAAAATTGTATTTATTGGTATTACTTTATCGTTCAATGAATTTATTGTGTCACATGTATTAGTTTTGTTCGTCCTCTAAACATTTATAGACAAGTTAATTCCTTATGAAGCTGACTCAGAATATGTTGATGAAGTGATATGAAGCCATCATTTACTATAATGATCTCCTTTTTTTCATTTGCTTATTTTCAAATTGTTCACTGTTTTCAGTGGGGGTTTTCCGCTACTTGCATGTAAACAAACTGAGCACTGAGGCTCACTGTATTTTCCTTTCCATCACTGATGCAAAAGAAAAAACAATATATTATTTTTCTGCTGTTTGTAATGTTTTTCCCAGAATAAACGACGGGTCCTTGGTGCTGCTGCTGTGTGTGTTTAGAGCTTGCGAGATGCTTGAAGGAAGCTGAGTTGATGGCATTATGTCGGGTTTTTGGCTGGTGCTATGTCATGTTCTTCGCTTGCAGAAACCAAAACCCTCAGCTGTTTGTGGTGTCGCACATTTATAAGAAGTCAAGTTTAAGAGACGGGCCTTGATGAGAAACCCTACATGTGGCAAAAAACAAACACCCCGAACCCACCATCCCAAGACTGAAACATGGCAGTGGTAGCATCATCCTGTGGGTGTGTGCTAATCTACAGGAGCATGGCAGAGATGTATTGAAGTTGAAGGTGGATTGAGCAAAACAGTGGAAAATACTAGAGGGAATCATTTGAAAAACAAGCAGAGCTCCAATGGAATGGTTTGAATGAAGGCATGTCCAGTTATATACAATCTGGTAATGTGATCTACTCACAAGTGTTGTTTTGACTTTTCTCTTTCATTTCCTCCTTGATTATATTTGGAGACCCGACAAAGTTTATGTGGCTGAGTTTCATTGTTCTCATTGGTTTTTTCCACCTGTAAGTATTTATTCTTTGCATCTTGACAGGTTATTAAAAGATTGTCTTCTTTTCCCTTATTGGTTTCCTCTTTAGCCCTTTGGACGGTCTACATGGCCAAGTCCCATTCCTGCACTGCAGGGCCTGCTTACATCTTGCTGTGCAATAATAGATCAGCTTTGCCTATGAATAAAAAACTGGTAAAGAAATTTAAGTTAGTCGTTTAGAACAAACTCACATAGTTGGGGAACCACTAATCTGGTAAAAACCAGCCCCTTGTTCTACACTTCACTTCATCCAACTTATAGCACATGAACATACAGAACCATGTTTAGCTACCATGTTATCTAGTGTCATGTTGTAGGTTGGTTGATGAAGCACACAAATGCCGAGAGGCCGGGGCAGCTTGTTGGTGAAGAACGTTTTAATGAAAAAATTATTTAAAAAAACATATTAAAAACACAGAGAGTCAGAGCCAAAACAAAAACAGGAATCCAACTGGAGGAACCAGCAAGGAATGTGAGCAGAAGAAAGGTTTAGATAGTGTGATGGTGAATGCTGGAACAAAAGACCTGCGCTGATTAGCTAATGAGACTGGAGAGACCAGGAAATTAATCAAACTAAATATCACAAAGAGTAAAACTAAGAGCAAACTAAAACTGATCAGATGAAAATAATTGAACTAACAGAAGAAACAAGTATGGGTGAAGGAAAATAAGAAATCAATACAGGAAAATAACAGAGGTAAATAAAACGGAATCTGATATTTTGTTGGAAAAGAAGTTTTCCTAGGCTTCTACAGGAGCAGATCAAGCTTAATTCAGTCTCAGTGTAATATGTTCAAGATTAACGATTCCATGAAGGCTTCACAGCAGTCTATAATTGTTTTCTTTTTCTAGAGGTAAACCCAGCAAATACAATTTTTAAAAGCTAAACCACTGAAATACTATTCATATATTACACAATGCAGTAGTATATAGAACTTGATGGCATACATTGAATTCAGTCCACAAATTTAATATATATTTTTTATCTAAGAAGCTTGGATATGATTGGAGTGTGGCGTGAGAACAAGCTGCTGGTTGTGTTGCTATGGAGACGATTGTTGATGAGACAGTTTCCATCAGAACTGCAGCTGACAGATGAAGTAGGTGGTGGATTGACAGGAAGCTCTGTCCCAGTTCTTCTCAACTGGGCCGTCACTGTTCAGATAGGCACAGTCTCCATTGTGTACAGATTCAGTCCAATAGCTGCAAATGTCAGAACAATTACTGTTAACGATTCGAGAAAATGTAAAAATTACACAGAATATATTTAGAAAAGTGAAGTAATCTCTTTTGTGGCTCTTTTTACAGAGAAGATTAAAAATAAAAGCCAAAGTTGAGTTGAGTTTTTTTTTCTATGGTGTTAAACCTTATGTTTACTGTTTATTTATGTTGCAATTTTTATACAAATTTTATAAAAATAGAGAAATTTACTGCTTTTTGTGAACAAAAAAATCAAGTCTTGCACTCTATTAGCAGAGAGTGTGTGTGTTGGGATGAATGGCGCAAAAATTACATTGAGATACTTTGTCGGGGTGGACAAAGATATTTTGCTGTGATATCATGGTCTCTTTTTATTTTATTTTTTTTTTTCAACCTCAATAATTAACTGATCAGTTGGTGCTGAAAATTAATTTCTCTATAAACAGTGTATGAATGCCCCCGTCTGGTCAAATAATTATGAGCTGAATTGATTGGTATCTGACTCCTAATATCAGCCATAGCAAAACCAGAAATCAACAAGAAGAGAGCAAAAATAACATAATAAAATTAAAATAATATTTACCGATCGGTTTTTAATAAATCATCTGAGTAAGTTATTTCTCAAGAATCACCTCTGCTGCAGCTTGCTGCTGTTGACCCAGTTCCATGTGGCGTCTTCATGTCTCAGTCCAATCCAATATTTCAGTTCCCCTTTCTTTGACAGGAAGTTCTAGAGGAAAATGAGAATCAAGGACTTAAGGATTTGCACAAAATGCACTGTGCAAAAATAATTATAACGTAACAAACTGCTAACAGTAATAATGACCATCGTCACAAAGCAAACCTGAACATTCTGGCTGGAAACAATAGCCAGAGATCCTCCGCCGGAGCTGCAGTTCTTCTGACTCTCGGACCAGGTCAGTCTGGTGGTGGACAGGAAAAAACAGGATTTGCCAAAGGTGAGCCAGCCGCTAGCGCACTGCCGGCAGGGAAGCTCTAAAAAATGAGACAGATGAGTTAAAGCAAAGAACATGAAAAAGAAAACTGTTTACTAAGACAAATGTGTAAACCTATATACCTATAACTTATGTATATAGGTTTGAAAATGTCTTTGTGCTTACATGATGTAAATTGTCATATGTAGTATTTAGCATATTTATTGATGTTATTAATATACTTTTAACGTATGTGTAGGCATTGTCCAAAATATTGGAGTTGTTTGACATTTCTTAAACTCTTAAAGTTTTGATCTCAGTTTATAATCTGTCACATTTCACTCTATTGAAATGTGACAGATTATAATCCTTGATCAAGACAAAATAACTCTGAGCATACTCTTAGTAGACAGGATGAATTGGAGACACATAACAAGAGACTGCAAGAAGATGATAGAAAATTACTTTAAGCCAGATTGTTAAAACAAGTTTGAAATGACCCATAGCTACAAAATGTCCCATGGCAGACGGCTCCTACAAGACTGCAAACTACAAAACATAGTGAAACAACTACTGTGCAAACAAAAAAGATCTTCAACAACTTTGTTCCCAAATTACCAGTTGAATAAAATCTTTAAATTTCTTCTGAATATTGTTCATCTGCTATGGATTATGTTCAAGGTTTGAAACTTTGTCACACGTGTCCCCTTTTCTTATTTGTCAAGCACATGCTCACAGTTTGAACTTCTGAACAAGACCTCTTTAGATAAAGGTAAGGCAGAAAAATAAAATTACTGGCAGAGTATCAGATGTTTTTATTTGCTTAAAGAAGGTTTTAATTATTCAGTATTTAGCACCTTTACACTTACTGTTGAACTGACTCTTTGGGAATTGGCTCTGACAGTCCTCCAAGCTGCATGTTGGATTTTGTTGGTCCCCGAATCTGCTGTTTCCTGAGCAGACTGTGGATCCAGTTTGGACTACAAAACAGAGGACAGTGGGAGGAGATATGAGGGCAAGAATAGCACCCTCAGGCTGCAGCTCTGCAGCTAACAGCCGTCTGCTACAATCTGTTGTTAGAAAAAACTGGATCATCCTAAAGCATGGCGGTGGGTACTCACGTTTCACACCGAGGACAAAAACCAGAATGAGAAGGAGGAAGCAGATTATTGTGAGGATTAAACACAGCACCCGGTACAGTCTTGTTTTTCCTTCATCCTGTTTGCCTGAAGAGGAAAACCAAATGTAAGTGAGCACTACAAAGACCACCATCAGAGTGGAAAAACACTTCACCCATTACCTTCCTCTCCCTCCAGCTCCACGGACAATTCTGCCTCATCTGGTTTCTCTTTTTTATCCTCAAAATAGCTGCGAAAAAATTTGATGTACATGGAGAAATCTATCCTCCTGCTAAATATCAGACACCTTGTTTACTCTTTTCTGCTCTTGTTTCCTGCTCTGCTGATGCAAGCGTGCCTCTGCTGAAGTTTAAAGAGACCCTCCTCCCACCGCAGCACCATGACAACTCCCAGTAATTCCTTAATTATTCACATTACACTGAGCTTGTCCTTGAATGCCCCCAAGCTTTAATCTTTATGTGACTTCCTCTTTAAGAATGAGAACGTGCTTTGTGTGTAAGATAGACAGACAGCAAGAAAGTACAAAACCCAAACATGTCACAACAAAGACTTACTTCTCCAAAACAAGAGATAGAATTTCATTACAGGTCATATTAGATCTGTGTTTGGGTCACACTTATCATAATGAGTATATACCAATGACTTCTGTGAAGGAAAGTGATAAGAACAAGTTTGTGTTCAAAGTCTTGTATGCAGAAATTGTAAAACAGCTCAGGAGGCTTTTGTTTTAATTCCCCATTGCTTATTATGCCACTCTGCAGCCAAAGGCACTGGCTCACCCATCCAAATCCCTGAATACAGGTGTTTCAATCACTTCCAAGGCCACTGGTGTACAAAACCCAGCACTTAGGTGTGAATACTGCTTCTACAAAGAGTTGTGACAGAATGGGTCGCTCTCTGGAGCTCAGCGCATTCCAATGTGGTGCCATGATAAAATGCCACTTGTGGAATAAGTCCAGTCCTGAAATTTTCTCATCACTTCCACTGCATTATTACCACAAAGATTCAACTGTTAGTAGTAATATAACAACATACAATGACAGTAACTCAGCTAGGAAGAGGTGGGGAACATTAAATGGGTTCAGAGATACATTGGCTCTGATCTTCTAAAGGTTTGTACACAAAATCAGGTGCAAACTTGATAAAATGTGCAAAGCTGATCCAGAAACAATACACATAAAGGACTGTGTCAGCAAAATGTGGACAGTAAATTAATGAGTTGTCTTTATGAATATGCAAAATAAATGCTGATCATCGGAAAACTGCAAAGTATTGAGAGGAGGATATTAAAATGTACTGACTTACCGCCTCAATTTGATTTATTAAACCAGAACCAGATTGCGGGTTTTGTTTAGCACGTATGAAAAACAGGTGACTTCAAGAAAACTTCCTTCTTAGCTTCTGACGGCCAACACCAACTAATTTTGAACACACTAAACTGATCTCTGATTAATCTAGATTCTTAAAAATAAAGTAATTTGATTATTATGAGAATTTTGATCATTTTTTGTGGTGCTTAGAGAACATTAACATTAATTTAAGGCTAAGATGCAAATGTAACAGTTCAGTTTCATTAGACAAATACAGCATGTGGATAAATAAAATGGCTTTACTCAGCAGTGTGGAACCACATGCTAGACACAAATGAACAAATGTAACCAGACTGGAGGACTACCTAGGGAAAGTACTACATTCTACTCAGAATGTAAATAATACAGACATATATTAAATAACAAAAAGCTAAAGTGTTAAAGAAAATGCACCTATTGATGCATCACAAAGGGTGACCTAGACTGAGTAACATGCTGAAACATGAGGAGTTGTGTTGCTTCAGCAGACATTTAGCTCAAAGGATAA
The DNA here is from genome assembly GCA_903066825.1 of Alfaro cultratus. Classification (NCBI taxonomy): domain Eukaryota; kingdom Metazoa; phylum Chordata; class Actinopteri; order Cyprinodontiformes; family Poeciliidae; genus Alfaro; species Alfaro cultratus. The sequence goes on from CAEFZX010028663.1 coordinate 31,865, forward strand.
ACTCATTTGTCCTGTTAGTCAGTTTTATCTGTGCATTTTGTTTTATATAAATGCATACCTGTTCTTGATTTGACTGTCGGATGAAAGGCTTCTACGTAAACATCCTCCGTTGGACTTTTCAGTTCTTCGTAATGGTCTGATTCTGCTTCCTCTAAAGACAAAATTACGGACAAATCTGGAGCTCGTGCAAATTCTTGCCATACAATTAATGCAAACACTGGAGCACCAAAATGCACTCAAAGTAATGAATTCATCCATTGCTCACCTTGAGTTAACACCTTCAGCATCGGCTCACCTGCTCCCTCCTCTCTGCTGCTTTTTGGGCTCTCTCTGGGGATCTCCTGCATCTCCATGGCTGCCTCGGGTCTGATCCCCTAACTTTCGATTTACTCAGAACGTCTATGGTCAGTTCACAATGAAGGTTATGTAACTTTCTCAGGATGCAGAAACAAACAGCTGACACCAAGTTGCTAATATCTAGATGTCAAAGTCAGTATAAAGAGAAAGTAAGAAATAGTTCCTTAAGTCCAGCCAATGTGAAGAGTCATCACTTCCCCTTCAAAGACTTCTTTCTTTTTATTTATTTTTTATTGTGTCCTTCCCCTAAATCACATGTATAAAATGGACAAATAGCTTTAGGGGTTTGAAGTTGCCTCATCTCTAAGCTCCTTTGAAACCAGTGTAACCTCAAGTGTCACTCAGAGAGTATACTTTAAAATACGTCTACTAGTTTATAAATCACTGAATAGCTTAGCACCAAAATACATTAAAGACCTGCTGTTGTTGTAGCAACCATTGAAACCATTCAGGTCTTCTGGTTCTGGTCTGCTCCGCATCCCCAGAATCAAACATGGAGAAGCAACTTCCAGAAAACTGAAAAACAGCTGAAACACAGAGCTCCTTTAAATTAAGGCTAAAAGAAAAACAAATCTTTCCATTTGCTAAATGAAAAAATTCTACAGAATCTAGTGCTCTGAATACATACCTCTATGTACTGAGGGCTATGTGTGCAAACTTGGTCCTTCATATATTGTTTAGTGCTCTACCTGATCAGACAGGGATTCACAAAGCAATTAATAAGACAAAAAACTATTTGGCTATTACTTCTTGAGAATCAGGTGGTGCCTCAGCATGGTAATTTTAATATAAAGTGCTCATTTTGTTAATTGTCTTTGGCACTTATTCATAGCCAAACCATACCTATTGCTGGACAACAGGAAGACAACCAGTTGGAGGCTGCAAAAGATTGGAGACTAGTGAGGAGGAGGTTCACCTTAAACCCTAAACATATAGAAAGACTAACAATAAAAGGGTTAAGGTCAACGCATGTTCATCTCTTAAACTTTTGGCCCGAAGTACAGGATTTGTGAATTTTAAAATATTTGAGATTGAGCTATTTTGCAAAAAATCTGCAAAGATTCTTTATAGTGTACAAATATGTTTCAGACGTTCCCCAAAAGTAATGTAGCTGCACTTGCAAAATTAATAAATAAAGCTCCTGAAGAGAGAATGATTATATTCAGAAACAAATGCATGACACACTGATATTTTTATACAAATAGCTAAACTCACATGTCTCTTCCTTCCACTTCATTATCCATTATTTAGAGTTTATATATTATATAAAATCCAGAGGATATCCACTGATTATGAGTAATGACCAACAATGACAATGAGATAAAATGTGGAAGGATAACAGCTGCATGAGTGTTTCCACAAGGCACTGTACTACATTTGATAAAGACACAAATCAATATGAAGTTTTGAATTTTCTTTATTTTACGCAAAGGAAATTCTGATAATTTACAAAAAAAAATACACTATTTGCATTAAATACAGGTGACTGAGAAAGATAATGAGAGTTGTCTCAACACATTATTACCTTCCCTTCATAATGCTTTCACTCTTCTGAAACCCTCCCATCCCAACAATTAAATAAATCCACATAACTAAAGTGTTTTTAAATGCATCATGCTCAGCTTGAAATACTGTCAAAAGGTAAAACCAAATCCAGAGACCCTTCCTTGTCCTTTATAAAGTCCTTCATCCCCCTTTAATTGCAGTTACTTGTCAAAGCGAATATATAGAAGGGGTGCAAAGCTCAAACATTTGTCAACGTTTGCTCCAGTCCCAGTTTGTCTACTCTCATTCTCCCTCTGAGTCCTTTTCCAGACTTTTATTTTGCTTCAGGCACCGTACACGCTCTCGTTGCTGTACGTCATGTAAAGAAACAGGTCCTCCTCGTGGTGCTCCTGCAAAACAAGAACAGAATGAGGCATTTTAGCATGAAAATTGGTCAAATGGAAATTCTGCAGAGTCAAACAAGTTGACTGAAACAGGAAAAAAGCCAAAGGAGAGCCCATTTCTAGTTAGATTAAAAGATATACAATAAGAAAACATTTTTAACCCTTCCAGACTTTTTCTTTGTCTGTCACATTTAAATGTTCCAGATTACCAAAACTAACTTTGAAAGCATGATTTCATTTAGAAAGGGAAAAAAAACCATTATTGAAACCCCTGCCTGAGACACAGTCACCTTTCTTGGTAAATCATGAATTAACTGAATAAAATGAATTTCATAACTTTGAATAATCACTTATTTTGAAATGCTGGGTTCAGTTTTATTAATCCCAGCAGGCCTGTTGAATAAAGAACAGTCTTGACAACATGAAGTAGACTAAAATATCTCAAATAGCAACATGTCACGTCCCGATCCAAAGAAATGTTGGAACAGATTAGAAACAAATTCATCAAAATCTGTCAGTTTAGAAAATGTAATAACGTCGTTTACAAATGGTGTAAGAATGGAGTCAATGTAACACGTCTCTTATTTTCTACGAAACAACAAAAACTTGCAGCATCTGATGCTGAACGGCAGTGATCAATGTCAAACTTATATTATTCATGAGAGTCAAAGTTACTACACCCCATAGCTGCTGTTGCTCTAAGCTGCTTTAGTTCACCTTCTATTGTTGTATTTTAGTGCCGTTTGTGGTCATAGGCAGATATTTTAAAGTTGTGTAAAAGATGAACATAGTGAGCATTTTATGCTATTTGTTTTGGTTTATAAAGTTATTTATTCCTCCTTGTGGCAACAGCCAGATATTTTTAGTGTTTTGAACTGAAGCATCGTGTATGCAATGAACATCAGTTAGGATTCTGAAAAAGTAGAAGCAGAAATGGCTTTGGATGCATGTCACAAGAATGATCACATGAAACCTAGTTTCAGTCTGAGTTACCTCGTACACAGTGGAGAGCGGACAGCTGGATGGAGGGAGGGAGTTGTTGACGAAGAAGAAGAGCGCATCCTCTGGTCTCAAAGACATACGCTGACGAATCAGAAAGCACAACTGGCCCACTAAAAAGAGAGAAAAAAAAAGGAAGGAGATGAAGAAGACGGTCAGCGAGGGTCGCAAACGTTTGTTTCGTTTAAAGTGAGAGGAAGTGAAAGAAAAGTAACGTCGAAGTCAGCAATGTGGTTTTATCCATGTAGCTTGTGACTTATGTTCTGCTCTCACCTGTTAAATCTGACGGCACCAGGTACTTCTTCTTGTCGAGCTCTGGAGCGCGTGACCTCGACGCCCTCTCCACAATGATCTGAAAATTAATGGACACAAATTAGAAAAGCAACTCGCTGTGTTTACTTTTCAATAATAATGAAAATGAAAATGATTCTCCTAACAACTGACATCATCAGTTCAATCCAGATTGACATTGTAAAGGTGACTATCAGTTTTACTCACCGGTATCTTGTCAGGATGTTTGGCTCGAACTCTCTCCCCCTCTGCTCTCCTCACCTCCAGCGGTACAGAGCGCTGATATTGACTGCCCATCTAAAAAAAAAAAAAAACAGCACAGGAACAAATGAAGTTCACAACAACAACGGCTTTATTAACTGAGCAGAGAAGGGAGAAATAGCGTTGTCTGACTACCCTATTTCTTATCAAGGAAATGTGATGCTAAAATTAAAACGATATTAAACATTTAGATCTTTTAAACTGAATTTAAAATACACGGATTAAAGATATGTTAATGTTAATAAAGGTTAACCAATGTTAGGGCCTATTTGACGAGCCATAGTAACATTTTTAGTAACTTTAAAATGCACTGCAGCACAACAGTGCAAATTATTATGGAAACAGTTATTTAATTAATGCTCTTATTAACAGGCATATTTACATTTATTTTTTTTAAGTATTTTCTGTACTTGATTCTTTCAAAGGTGTATTTTATCAGATTTCTAACTTAATTACAGTTAAGAGCAACACCAATAATTACTGTCGTTAAATTAAACGTACTTTTCAAAGGCAGAATAAAATTTGTTGTTTTGCTCAGTAAATTTTAACGGCCACAAACTGCTCCCATCTTCTCAAATTGAATTCAAAGGCATAACAACTTCTGTTCTTGACATCACTTGTTAAAATGTAATTCTGTATACTCTGCGACACCTCCAGGTGCGGCAACCATCTTCTGATGTTATCTATTTCTCTCCTTTTGCACTATTTATTTCTTTATCTTTTTATGTATATTGTATACTGTATATTTTGCACCTCAACTCGAATTAAGCATCTCAATGTCGTTGTAATCTGTGGATGACAATGACAAATAAATCTTATCTTATCTTATTAAATGAGGATTTGTAGCTTATATATTCATTTAGCTTATATTCATTCTTTTTTTTTTGCTGGTTAAAAAAAAAGAAAAATATACTTGCAAAATAAATATTATTGTGATTTAATCAAATATAGTATTTAGATCTGTTTGTCTTTAATGGCTGCCTCAAAGCCTTTTTGAAATAAACAGCAGTGAAATAAACATTCAGTTCAAAATGTTGCCTCTGCAGCTTCATACCCACAAGGGGGCATTCTGTACCTATTTGACAACTAAAGCAATTTTCTACTATATATCATTAATTCAAAGAATACCTCCCAGCAGGTTTTTTTATTATTATTATTCTAGTTTAAATCAAGGTTACACAATCTGTTAAAGTTCTCAGATAATATAAACAGTCAAATTAAGCTGCATGTGAAATCATCAACATTTTTATGACAACTTATGTCCATTATTCAAGTAAGCAAAGACAGTATATGCTGAAATGCTATGGTCAATTCCAACCATTAAACCTCTATGTTGTCATTTGGTACCTTCTTATTTCCATTTAGACCGTTGTTTTGTCACTTTATATATCGTTGTAAAGAAGCTGAGATAAATAGTCATGGAAATTCTTCCAATTTTATATAGAATTTACTTACAATTTATATTATTTTCTGAGAACTTTGTATAAGACCCTAGTTCGATTTATTTTGGTTCTAAAAATCAAATTATGACAAGCTGTCTTATAAAAAATAAAAAATTATGAGCACTAAGAACTTTAAGCAACCGAAAAGATCCAAATTTGCAGAAGGGATGGACAAAATGCCAATGCATATGCAGGAAACAGTGGTGAGAGGTGGTAAAAGGGCGAAGTGACCCAGAGACGAATAACAAATTAAAACAAGGCACAGTTTCCAGTATTTACACAGATTAGGGACATAAACGCGTGTATGTCCCCAGCTGTTAGTCACTTCATAAGTGGGTTCTTATAATTGGGGTCCAAGCTGTTGTGGGGAAGATGAAACTAGATTTTTGTGTTTCTGATTTGATCGTGAAGTGACGACACGTCACTCTTAACAACAATGAGATCAGGTAGCTCGCTTTCTTCATAAAACTGGCTTACAGCACAACCACATGCAAACATATTACCCTATATGATTATCTATCACCAAATATCAGACAGTTGGAGGTTAAATCTTACTAGAATATTTTTGCTAAATTTCGTAAATTATGAAGTTCAAGGTGCTAGCTAGTAACAACCGTGGCTAATAATTTCACAAACATTACTGCTTACATACCTTTAGGAAACGACCAAAAAACAAGAATCACTCAAATCAGTTCAAACACAGATAAACTCCAGTGGTATTCTGGATCGTAAAGTCCCTCAAAACAAGCTCTGTGATGACTTAAAGCCTCAAAGATGTCATTGCGTACAAGTCGGAACCCGCCTTCAAAGATGTCGACCGCTCTACTTATTCTGCTGAACATAAACAACAAATACGTCAGTGCCCGCCCCTTAAAATAAAACCACCCAATCACAGATGAGATATTTGATTGGCACCAATAGATCTCCAGTAGAAGGGAAGATGGAGGCGGATTGCTCTGCATTGATTGGTTGGATCTGGTTGCTAGTCTGGAGCAGCTACAGCCCGTTTTCCGTAAGTGGCAGCAGGCAGAGCCAGTAGGAAATCCTGGAAACCGAGCCAAGCCGAGCGAGGAACGAAGTCCACAGTCACGCCTAAGGCAGACTACGTGCCTGGCGTGTACCATTTTTTTTTTCATTGTATGAACTGTTCACAATTTGTTCTGACAAAGCCCCTGCAGAGCTCATCCTGGAATGCAAAAATTACTCCTTTTCACATTTGGTAAATTTGCATATGTTTTGTTGGGATTTTATATGATAGAAAAAAGGCCTATGTAAAAGGAAAATGGCTTATTTACTATTGAACACCAAACTCCCTAAAAAGGTGTTTATCTGGATTCAGCCACTCTTACTTTGTCACTCCTCTTTAAAATGCTATGCAATCGACTACCTAATTTGTCCCTTTTTTCATAATTCCCTGCATAATTTAAACTCTGTATAACTGCAGTCATATCTTATCTGAAGGACTCAGAAGTTTGTTAGAGATATGCTTGAGCATGTTCAAGTGTTAGAATGGCCCAGTCAAAGTCCAGACCAAAATCCATTTTAGAGTTTGACGTAGGACTTGTTGTTCACAGTCATCCAGTTTTAGCTTATTTGCAAAAAAAAAAAAAAAAAATTGGACACAGTTCTTAGACGTGCAAAGATAAATCCTCTAATATCTGCTATTTCACACCGCAGCCTGTGGTTCCACAAAACGTTGACTTGGACAGAAGAATACAAATACTAAAAAAACTTTTCCGATCTTTGTTGAAAAAATTTAAATCTTTCAGGTGGTATGAATAGTTTTGGAAAGCACTGCCTCTCAGTCAATAAAAAATAGTGAAAATATTTTATAAATGGTGAAGGCACACAACTCCAAATCAATGCATATTCAGGGATCAGATGTTTCTTTATTTCATGAATTTATTTAAATGTTTTGTTCAAGCTCTGTACATAGTTAAAGTGTTATTAAGAATGCATACCTGTCTGCTCCCATGCATACATGGATTCTTTTTTCTTTTTTTTTAAAAAAAACACTTTTATTTCTTTGGTCATCATATACAAACAATTAATACCGTACCAAAATATTTCTCAAAGAAAGGAAATAAAAAAAAACTTAAGATATCTGTGTACACTGAAATCCTCAATGTTTGCAAGGCACTTTGTATGTCAGGTAATCATTGAGAGTATAAATGGGGAATGACTATCAGGCCTGTTTTTTTTTTTTATCATTATTCCACATAGTGAAACAAGTGGGGCCTAATTCTGCACTTAGATGAATTTTTACAACTTTTTCTTTAGCCAATGCACTGTCATGAACAGTTAACAAAGAGAAATGTCAAAATAGTTACAGTCCATTTTCAGTAGTAAAATGCACACAGCAGAGAAACTTCCATTCAGGACATCCCTCAACTCATTGCCACTCTTAGTGTTGTACTCAGACAGCAGCTTTAGCCTTTGTCAGTGTGAGAGCATCCGACAGGTTGCGCTTCTTGACTTTGTCGTTGGTTATGACTTGCAAATGGGAATTGGGCACCCATCCAAAATGCTGGTCCGACAGTCTAATCCCCTCTATCCAATCTGCAGAGAAAAACAACCTAGTGTGAACAAACTGTCAAAATAATCTCAATTTACAGTTCTGTGAAGAAGCATTTGCTTGTTTATGAAACTCTTCTATTAGGATTAAACACATTGTTTTAGAAGTTGACAAGGCCTCATTGCTCATTACCAACCTGTGGCATCAAGAAGTCGCTTAAGTAAAACCTGTCTGACAACTCTAAGTAGCCTAAAAGATCTCCGAAAGCAACAGATCAAGCCTGATCTTGAGATACAAAACAACTTACAACTGAAGAGGGAATAGAAATGTCTAGAAAGATATTTCCTACATTTTTAGCTAAGATCCAAAGTAATTTTCTTAAATTAAATTTGTTTGAATTTCTGAGAAATTAAAACGTGGAAAAAAACTGAAGAAATCTGAAGTTGACCGAATACTTTTTCACAGCACTGTATAAGAAATGCAAGTCATCAACATGGGAAAAGAAAGCAATTGTCTTACTGTCTCCGCTGTCCTGGTTAACCAGAATGATGTCTGCTTTTTCTACAGACATCTCATCCGGCTCCTGAGCAACGTAAGCTCTGATACACTGCATCTGTGCTAAATCTGGACGAAGAGCAAATACATAATGTTAAATAATTTATTAATAATTGGGGACAAGATTACAATGAATAACCATGTTTAAGTAAAATTGGTCTGTTTTAGGTTTTTCTTGTTTTTGTATTTATGTTTTATGACCTCATACTATTGCATAATGAGAAAGCAGCAGAATCTACACCCTAACATATCCAGTTTTACTTAACTAACAGACTACTTTAATTATCAGCAAAGCTTACACAAAAAAATCCAGGGTTCTAATAGTTTTTTCCACTATACCTAGCAGGCAAAAGGTAAATGGAAATCTCCATTTGAGACACAAGTACCATGCCTCACAGTATTATTAGCATCTTCACAATTTTAGAACTGCTCCATTGATTTATTTAATTGTTTTTGCTTCCGTCTTTTAATTTTCTTTACTTAGTTTCATTCTACCCACAGCATATTACAAAACATGGGCAAAAGTGAATCAAGGTTATCCCTCTGTATTTTTGCTATACTACATACAACATATGGTTGGTTGCTAATGAACTCCCTCTGGGCTACGTGCAAATTACTGACACCAACACTCATGAAAAATGGGTGTACCACATACAAATGAGCAACTGTTTATCCACTAGAGGCAGCAAAATGCAATATCAGTTATACTGACTGGAGCAAAAGTTTGGATTTTCAATGGAATAATCCATGTTATTAAATAAGCAGGTGCAGAATCAAATACTATTAGTTTTTATTATTCTCAATTAAAGTAATGCACAATTTAAGAGGCTTAATTAGTTGAATATAAATATTTTTAGTTGATGAAGATACCAGTGGCTCCTTTTGTGTTTGTCAGTAGATTTTATGCCTCTTTTACAATTTGTATCAGCCTGAAAAGGGGGAAGGGACGAGGTTCTTTACATCACAAGTTTCTATATTAATTCGTTGTATTTACATTATGATTCATATAGACTATTCTGAAATCCCATTTCAAAATGATTATTCAATTCTCATAAAAATGTACTACTTCATACATCTCATTAAATTGGAATATGTGATCCAGTGAGGCTTGTTTGTCTAATTAAAAGTACCTTTTGGAAATAACAACCTTCCTGCTGATATTAAACTAACAAATCTCTGCTAAAATGTTTTATATATTGATCTAATCCCCTAAGAAATCAGTTACTGTGTTTTCATTAGCTGTCAGAAAAAAAAATCATTCAAATTAGCAGAATAAAAGGCTTGAAAGTATTAATCTGAATGTAATCAATCTATAAAATCTGCTACAGTTAGTGGGCTGAGTTTCTGAAATATATAAACTTTTCAAATCTATTGAGATGTACTTGTAATTGATGCATGAATGCAGTTGTTGTGGATAAAACTTACTTTCTGCAGTAGAAAAATCAACTACAGGACAAGTCCTGGAGAGGGCAGATATCCAGCGTAGCTTATCACTCCTGATTGGGAAAATGTAGTGAATAATGCATAAATGATCAAACTTTAATGGTGTGGAAACCAAACAGATATCTTCTGTGCAATCTCTTACTTTGTCTCAGTTCTTAGCAGCAGTGAATTCTGTGACAAGTGTAAGCGGAAGCTGTTCTTCTGCAGGGTCAGGATTTTGACACGGAAGTCTTCCGTACGCAGTTCCTCCACAGGACAGTGATCGATGACGGTAAACTTCCCCCCTCTGTGAAAGGCACACAGCAAAAATCACACAAGTAAGGCAGTGGAAGAGAAACGACGTGGAAAACTAAACACATGATGAACACAGGCAGCAGATATGAGGATAACAGGCTACAGTAGATGGTGATGGTGATCAAATTTGATGACAACACAAAATCATCTGTTTGCTGACTCACTCTTTTTGTATTGATACTAGCAGGTAGTCATTGAAGAGATGTAAGTAAATGGTTCTCTCTGTTTGCTTTAGAGAGAAATCCATCGGTTGAGTGATGGGACCTTCTTTCACCAGCCGCCGTTTTTGACTGATGAGAGGAAGAGTCTGAAACATAACCAGGAAATAAAGACATGGCATCAATTAGTTTGCCGCTAATAGGGTCATAATTTAAGTTAGTCGGCTATTATGTGAATTTGCAAAGTATTCATATTGTGTGGCTTGATGCTACAAAATAAAACCTTTTTATGACAAACTGGACCAAGCAAGAAAAACATGCTCAACAACAACTGAGGAATTTGTCTAGAAGAGGTAAGTAATCCTTTCTCATGTTAAGTTGCTAACTAGCAAATAAAGTTGAACTCCCAGGAAGAGTAATGTAGTTTTCAACAAATTTGCTACAAATGCATCCTGTACTCTACAAAAAGACATTTTGTAGGGTAAACATAAGTCATAAAAAATTTATTCAATACTATTTGCTTGTATATATTATTAAATATTCATTCAGGGTTAAATTCCAATAACATTTGATAGTTTATTTTTATAACAAATTCTAGCTAAATATCTTGATTCAAATTTAACCACTATTGTCCCACCTGTGCAGCAGAGAATGGCAAGGTTTAATTGTTTTTTGTTTGTGCGTGTTATGAAGGAATAAATCAAATTTGTAAAAAATAAAAGGTGTTGGAAGACTTTTGATTAATATGTAGTTAATCAAAAGTAAATTGGTTGGAATTTAACACATTTAACTCAACATATTTTAGCTGTTTAACATGCGTATTTTCAATCAGAAATGATACAATATTAAAAGAGGCACCAAAACTCATGCGAAGACACTTCACTTTAAGCTTCTCATAGATCTGTCTATGGGTTTATAAACGTAAAGGCTGAGAAAATGGTTGCTCACCTTGCAATCCACAAATTCCACTTTCCCACTTAGCGATACCAAAGACTCAATGGTTTTCATTTCAGTGATGCTGTCGTTACTCTCTTGAATGATCTAAAACAGAAAGAAAAAACAAGGATGTTTGCACTTTTACTTTCTAAAGTTAAATGCAGCAACTATTAACTGTGTAAAGATACTGTGAAGGCAGGGAGTTTTTGTACCCTTTCCAACTGTGTTAAAGCTTTAATGGTGTTTTCTGCTTCCACTGTTCCAGGGGTTGTTCTTTTTACGATATTCTACACAGAAAAAGCATGTGGATCAGGTAAAAAAAAAGGTAAAACATTTGGATTAAATGTACCAAATAATCACTGGTGTTTGTTTACCTGGACCAGCAGCTTAATTCTGGTGATCCTTTGGAACGGAAGCACCAAGAAGGAACGGAGAGGAAGCCTCTGACAAACATGACTCCTCTCCAAGTTGTCCACAATCCGCTTGAAGTGAGGATTGTCATTCCTAAACGCAGCACAGAAAAAATATCATTAGTTAGATTTCATGGGATATCCATGTCAAAAAGAAGGAATTAAAAGCCAAACTTTTTACATGAGTCTTTGGTATGTGGCATCCTGATATGACTGGTTGGTGAGGTAGGGCACATAAACCTTTCTGAAGCGTCGACATTGCTGAGCAATAATGTCACACACGGTAAAGTGCAAAACATCAGATTCCACGCGCTCTTCCAGCTTTGCTAAAAATCTGAAACAGATATTATGAAGAAACAACTTTAACCTTTTTGCTCTCATAAGGGGGTTACACAATCAATATTATGCACATCTCATAGTTGAATGCACCATTTAACAAGCATAGATGGATGGAAAATTTAATTGACAACATTGTTAAAAAAATCCAACCTGTGGCTGATGGTCCGAACTTCAGTCAGACGGGAGAACAGCCAGTTCTTGTCCTGAGTTGTCAGCAGCCTTTCTAGCTCTTTATTCTTGACAAAATGTCCAACAACAATGTCCAAACTTCTGCAGTAGGAGGCCTCCGAGGTCACCACTTCAAATCTCACCTTGTATGCAAAAATAAAATAAAACAAGGGAAAACATGGATTAAAAGAAGTAAATGATTGCTTGTATTTATTTAGTTGAAATGACTAATCAACCTTCTTTTATTTAATATGTACTGGTAAAAGCTGATGCAATCAAAGAAATGCAACTCCAAGTAATGCAATGAAATCTTCAAGCCAGAGTCACAGCTAATAAAATAGTGGATCAGTTGAAGGGTTATTCTGCAATGTGGCAAGCCAGTATGATTTGTGTGAATTCAGGAGTTTGAGGTGTGGCGCAACAAGTCTGAACAAGAACAAGGAAATGAATCCTAAAAAGAAAAGACGCAAAGTCTCCAATTACCGTCAGCGCACAAAAGCATATTAGAGTGGGAAAAATAGATAAATAAAGCAGCAGGGAGCAAAAATAGTCAGTCATATTACTATTAATACATTATGTTTTCCCAAGAACAATGTTTTTTTCTTTTTTAAATCATAATGTTGCTTTCATCTAAATGATGTGTAGATCTGGCTGAAAAGACTAAGTTTGGATAGGACATACAGAGGCATCTAAAGAAATTACAGTTTTTTTGCAGATGTTTCTTATTTTATTTCAGTAATTTGATTCAAAGGTGAAATATAAATATTAAATTGGCCTTCTGCAACACCATTTAATTTGCAGTATTCCCTGAGATTGTGTAAGATACAACATGTAATATATTTCTATGTATACATGTGATATGTACACTTATGTGTCTGGATTAGAAAATTGTTATTTTCATTAACTTTTTGTAATATTCTTACATTTCTTCATTAGCTATGATGCACAGTCATCACATTAACTAGAAAAAAAATATACAGTTGAAATATATAACTGTGTGTATTGATAAACTAGTGACTATTTTAATAGAATTACAAAAAATAGTCACCACAGTATTTTTATAAACAAAACAGAATATCAATCATTTGAATTGTGAGAAAATCAGAATTTTGAGAAATCATCTTACCATTTTGAAAGAGGTCATTCTAATGTCAAAAATAAAGCTTAGTTTTTCTAATCATAAAATTTAGCTGAGCAACTGAAGTGGGCAGGAGAGAAAAATAAGCTTCCTAAGTTAAAGTCCAATGATCAGGCGGTAATTTAATTGTTGAAAGGCAGCTGCTGTATGAGTTAGAAAACTCACATTTTAAACATTTGTCTGGTTTGAATAATGAAAATGACTTGTGAGTCTCAAGAGTCTTTATGAAAAAATGAGAGAGGCTGTTTGGAGTTTCCAGTTTCTTGAGTCAGTGGTTTCCCACAAATTTCCAGAGATTGAAGAGCAGATTACTGTTTGCTAATACAATTCTTGACCAAGTCCAGATAAAATGTTCACATGCTAAAGACAACGAAGGGAAAATTAAAGATTATCAGAAACTATCTTCCTTAATGTTGTGAAGCATTTAGGGAAACTCATTAGACTAAAACAACGTCCAACTCAAGAGAAACAGACATGAACAATCAAATATGGACCGTGTTCCTAATGTGTGGTTAGATATTTACTTCCTGTAGTCGCCTCTGATCTTCTGTGAGCATCTCCAGCTCTGGGTTGTGACAGACGTTGGGCAGATCCCGCCAAAGTAAGGATGACTGCTTGAGTGAGACGGACAGACTTGGAGAGGAGGCCCTGCGTTCGCTCTGCGATCGGTCCGGAAGAGACAAGGTTAGGGGACTGGTGTGACCATATGTTGAGTGGGACAGGGACTGAGGGTGTAGGAAAGGCGGTAAAGGAGGAAGCGGTCTGCGAGCGGGTGGAGGTGAAGGTAAGGGGGAGCGATTGTTTCCCTCGCCCACTGTGAGGGTGTCGGAGCGAGACTGACGCAGAATCTCAATGTTCTGTGACTCCTCATTGTACTGCTGATAGAGTTGAGGACGATCTGAAAGAAAGAGGGGAGACGTTAGACTGATACAGACAGACACAGATATGCTGAAAGTTATTCAGCCGTTTAGCAAATTTAAAGTAATCTTTAAGTTAACCAACTTGATTCCTCTGACTTGAATTAGAAAACAGTGACAGTAATTGGACAAACGTCCAACGTTCTTCTCCCCACAATATACCTTAATACACATAATTTATCGGAGACATTGGAAAGAGATTATTTGCTTTAGACTAGTGTATACACAGTTTTTCTATATTGCCTGTCTATATCTAAAGTTTACGTAATTCTGAAAAAATAATTGAAATTGACATTTCCTGAGTCTTCACAACTAGAATAAAGGTTTTTGAAATCTCAAGTTGAGTCTTGTATAAACAAAATGGAAGCATGTTTTTTTGTTTGCTTGTTTTTGACTCAAGGGACAGCCCAGGGTAGAGAGACAAATAGCCAAAATAAAAAATACACCACATCAAATAATGCTTTGAAAGGTTGAACTAGACTCCTGAGAATCTATGGAGAGTTGACAAATTGACTGGCCAACCTCAAAGACTTATAATAAAAGCATTTTAATACAAAGAAAAACCACTGGAGATATGCAAAAAGATTATGGGTTACTATGAAAAGTGCTATAATTCTAGGAAAGGCTTCTGAGAAATGTAGAAATCATTTTCAACATGACTTTTAAAAGAAAAAAAAAGAAACTCCTCAACATTATTTTTGTGTCTTTTGGGAGTTGTCTGTGTCATTCACACTTAGATACAAACTTAATGGTTGAATAAAAAATACTGAAATCTAAATCTATGAGATTTGGAAACACTTTAAGCCCAAACTGTAAGCGTTACAAAGTCATAGAACTCTTTTACTCCTACATATTGGAATGCAAAGTCACAGCCACAGATGAACACTTGCAGAAACCTGCAGAGGCTTGCACAAACTCATTTATATACAGATCAAGCACAAACGCATTCTCGCAAGAGCCATGTGAGCCAGTCGACAGCAAACTGCTCCCATGTCAAATTGCAAACATCAGTTTATAAAGCTGTGTGACCTAAACAGTAAACTAACTGACACACATTTGCCTTTGCTTGTGTATGAGAGTGAAAATTTCACACTGACGTGAAGTGATTAAGTGATAAACACTCAGTGGATTTGGATTTACACAGAAATGAGTCACACTCTCTGAGGGGAAATGCATGACCATGTCATGGTTTCCATCAATGCAGCCAGATCTGATGTGATCTGCAGACTGTCACGTCCCCTGCAATTTACTGTTATCCTAAATTTACTCTATGAATGCTTGACGGACAGAAAGTAAACTTTGAAAGTAATTACAGACCACAGTGTTATTTTATATATTGTGATAGACTTATTTTAAAAGTGAATAATATGCGTAAACGAAATCAAAGCTAAAACTCAAATACTCACTGTAAAAACTTTTCCTATTCTGTCTTCCAGGGGAGTTAAAAGAATTCCTGTAAGTGAATGGAAGTATAAAAAAACATGTTAATTCAGCGCATTTATAAACACCTGCCTAAAACCTCAGTAATAACAAAACAAACTCAAGGCTTCAGAGATAATTCATGATAGACTAAAATGATGAATAACTAAAATTGTTCAATGACTAGTACATTGCTTATATTTTTTGACACAAATATATTTTAAGTATCATTTAAATGTTGCTAAACTCACCTTAGTTCTTCCTCTCCACAGCTTCTGCTCAGAAAATCCTTATCATCTAGAATAAGAAAGTATACATTTGTAGTGGGATTATAAAGTAACATTTTAAGACTATTTCCAAAATCAAAATACATAAAACTTGTAATAAATATGAAAAAAGTGAAAATAAATTAGATTAAATGTAGATTTAGTTGTTTCTAGAGCTCATGCTACTCATGTGTCTGAAAGGATCACTGATGATTGCTTCCTTTTAAATCACACCTGTGGTTTTCCCCACCTCTTGTAATTTCCACTGACTGTAATTACAACCCTGTGACATAGTTTCCTACTCTAGTAAGCACTCAAGCTCTACGTAGATCTGGACCTTTGACAATGACAAGATGCAGATAACAGCTTCGAGATTATAATTGCCATGACAGGAAGTGAATGTCATTCAGACTAGAAAACAGAAGAAGCAATAAGAAGATCAGGAAATGACAATGTGCATAGTGCTGACTTGAAATTTGGATTAGGATTTGCGTTGCGGAAGCAATCACGCCTAAGAAATGACAAGAAATAGGAGGCGATTCTGGAGCTTTCTAAAATGATTAATGGATTGGAGTAGATGTTTCCGGTTTTCCCCAGTCGGTATTCTAGTTTACCTGAGGAAGAAAATACTCTCGTTCTGCGATCTCTTCCAACACCTTCTTCTCCTTCCATGTCAACATGCTCTCTGTTTCGTCTCTCTTTGGTCTTACGGATCCCCATTCTTCGTAAACGAATTTTAGGACCGGAATCTTGAAAACTGCAGGAGCTCTTCAAGGTCTCCTCTCTTATGTCCACTGTCTTGTCTCCTTGTCTTTCTTCTACTCTTTGCCCATTTTCATCTGGCACCTCCTGGCTCTCACCTTCTCCAGGGACAGTCAGGAGGTCAGATTCAGATTTATTTTAAGCTTCTAGGCTTGTAGAGAGTGTTGCTCACACTTAGATACATATCCATCTCTGCCTGTTTCTTCAGCTGCTTCTTCTAACTCAGCTAAATCTGCCTTCCCGGCTTCTGTCCTTTGCTCCAAAATGTCACCTTCCTTCCCTATAGCGTTAAACACTGTGTCTGCGTGAATGCGTGTGTGTGTGTGTGTGTTACAAAATGCATAACTGTAAACTGGTCAGCATGCTTGTTGCTTTGGGTCTGCCGCATACCTTTAAAATCGAAGTCGTCCTCCTCCAGATCTGGATCTTCCTCCAGATCTGGCTCTGATTGTTGATCATCTGTTGTCAGAGTCACAACAGGCAAGTTCACACTCTTGCGCTCAGCCTCTTCTTGATGCTCTGTATTCACAGTCTGCTTGACATGCTGGTTTTCTTCTGCCCCCGAATTTGGTTCATCCTCTGTCTGTTCACCAGAGTGTCCCAGGATCTCACGAACTACACTGGTGGCCCATTTAAGGTGAGGGGCATCAGAACGCCGCTTGGTTCGCTCAGGATCAGTGCATATCCCGCTCCGTCGGATACGAATGGCCTCCACCTCTTCTGGACTCATTGCTTCAGTGTCTATCTCATTCGGGAAAGGTTGAATTTGTTCTAAGCTGCTGCAATGAGGAAGCTCACCACAAGATGTTTGATCCTCATTTCTGTTATTCTTCTCTCTCCATTGTTCTAGGAGCCTTTTGGTCGTTGAGTCTCTTTTCTTTATCCCCATATCAGTGGGCAGTGGCTCCTTTCTCATTATCTCTTCAACTTCTTTGTCTTGAAGGTCCACAGGTGCTGCATAGCCATCTCCACTTGGGTTTCCTGAAGTGAGGCTCTCTCCCCTTGGTGTGTTTGGTTGCTGATTCCTTCTGCTTGGTGTCGGGTGGTGCTGAGGTCTACTTGTATCCTCATCACTTCTCCATTGATGATCTTCTATATTTGTGTCATACATTTCCACCCCTCCCTCTTCATCTTGTGACTGTGACACCTCATGGGTTTCTGACTGGGAAACAGTTTGCCCAACTGCACAGAAGATCAACTTGTTTTCTCTCCCTTGTTGCTCTGCATTAATCACTTCCTCATCCCTTGCTGCCGAGTCCTCTTCTCTTTTGTTTGAGTTTATAGGTTCACTAAATTTCTCCCTCCTCCTAAATCTCTGCTCCATCTCATTCCCATCATCTGCCCCACTGGACAGAAACACATTGCTGGACTCTGAAGACAGCATTCTGTCTCTGTTTGGATTGCAGCTGTTGACACTCCCTCCTCTACTCCCACCTTCTTCCTCTGTGCCACTAGTGCTATTTAACAAATTTTGTCCCTGAATATCCGTCCTCCAGCTTCCCTCAGTCCCTCTACCACTGTTGGACAGCGGCTCCTCGTCTTCACTAAAACTGTCTCTACAGACTTCCTCCTCCTCGTCTCCATCTACACTCAACCCCTCAGAGTCCTCGTTGCGTCCTCTAATTTCTAAATGCCTTTCTCTACTCTGTGTCATGTTCCTCTCATCAGGATCCCCTTGTAATTGCCACACATCTCTTTCCCCTTCTGCCTGTGACTTTATTTCCCTTTCGTCTAGTCTCCTCCCCTCTTTTTGCCTTGGTTGTGATATGCCCCTCTTTGGTTCTAACCACACTCGTGTCTTGTCTGAACCACAAGATATGCTTTCATTTCTGTCAAACCTCTCGCCTCCTACAATTTGCCTTTGTCTTTTCTCACCCATTTGCCCTGGATCTATTTGGGGTTCTTTTCCAATACTGCCTTCTCTTCTTTGTTCTCTCTCATAATCTCTTATGTACCTCATGTCACTATCCCCCTTGCTTCTCCACTCTCCACTGCTTTGGCCTCGTGGTGTTACTCGAGGAGAAGAATCACTCAAGGATCTGTTGCTTACGCCTTCCCTTCCATCTTCCTGCCTTTTTTGTCTCTCTCTGTCTCGTCTCTCACTTCTATATTGATCATCCTCCCTCCTGCCATCACTTCTGGTTGGTTGCCTTCTTTCCCACTCTCTGTCTGCTGGTCTCATTTCTGTTCTGACATCTCTGTCCCTTTCCCTGTCATCTTTTTCTCTCCTCTTATGTCTTTCTTCACTATATCTCTCCTGGTTTCCACCTCGATCCCTTCCCCGCGCTCTTCTGCTCCTGTAGAACACCTCATTCCTGCTGAAAGGGGTCCTCTGCTCTATGCCTTTGTCCCTCATTATTTCTCTTCTCTCCAACTCTCTCACATCAATATCTCCTTCACTCCTGGCATCTTTCTTTGCTGTTCTCTCCATCCTTTCTGTGTACATTTTTCTTTCTGGTTTCCTTTGTGGAGAAAACCTTTCAGAATCCTTTGAATCCATGACAGCTTTGAACTGTTCTCTTTTTCTACCGGCATCCCTATCTCTCCTATCCCATGAATCATCCACTTCTATTTTCCTGTCTTGAAACTCAACACCAGATACTTTATATCTTTCTCTCTTTTGTGTTCTGATATCTTCTGGTGGTCTTCTTCCCTCTTCCATTGCCCTTCTTTGGATCTCCTCTCTTTCTCTGTCCTGGTGCATATATCTTTCCATTTCCCAGTCCTCCATCTGTTCTCTTCTGGGTCTATCCCTCTGCCTCATTTCTGCTTCTGCCATCTTTCTTGTGATAGGATCTCTGTCTCCCTTTCGCTCTCTGGGAAACGTATCACCTTTCTTTGTCCCTGTTTTTACATCTTGCTCAGTCTGAGTTCTCTCTACATTTGACAGCGGCCTGCATTGTTTGTCTCTGCCATCGGCTTGCCTTTGTTCTCCATCTCTCCACTCTCTTTCTCCATCTCTGACATTGGGAGGTCTGTCTCTATCCATTGATCGCTCCAGGCCGACCATTTCTTCATCCCTCATTTTCTGAGTTTCACTCTCCTTCCTCCTGTTTTGTTTTTGATTGCTGTCTCCTCGGTGGAAGATGCCTCTCATTCCTGACAGAGGACTTGGATCCCGAGAGACCTTTCTACTAGGGAGAAGTCTGTTCATCGTTGTTAGGTTAGAAATTGTGTCACTGGTGTTAAAGATGGACGTTTTTGGTCTCCATTCTACCAAAATGTGAAGAGCCTAGAACAAAGTAGAAGTTGTCAGTTAAATTATTACAATTTGCATTACTACTGCAGATTAAATACCTAAGTACAGGTCAAGTCAAGAACATACATAAATACTTAAAATCCTTAGAAATTGTTTTTCAGTCTACTGAAATGTTGTTTTAATTTGGTTACTGTTTAAACAACATAAAACCCTTCATTCTTATTTTTCTATAAATTTCTGCACTTCTACTTGAAGTTAAAAATCATTTGACAATCAACTTAAAAGAGAAAGTGAGGAGTAAGAGGGAGGACAGCCTTTAACAGTTCAGTAAGAATGCAGCACGGACCTGCAAAAAATGCAGCATACCACAAGAAGCCTTCCAGAGAGCAGAGGCCCGTGACACATAGGCAAGGCATGTTGTCCTCAAACTAAAAGTGAATTAGGTCTCAAATCGGGCTTCAAATTAGAGACATCTTACAGAGGTAAAGAACTACATTAGAGTAACTCACCTGAAGGTGTGCCTTAGGGAGATGTGGTCTACTCCCTCCACTCCAGCTCAGCTCAAAAGCACTGGATTGCACAACATATTAGTTCCTCGTGCTGACATTATCCGGGTGACAGAGCAAATGGCAAACTTGTTTTTCCAAATACGTCTGAACAACTTTTTAGTCTCTTTTTTGTTTCCTCCTCACTTGTTTTTACTCTTCTGAAAGGTTCATGTTTACGCCCGAATTCTCCTAGCTTTTTCCCTCTTGCTGCCTCTCTCTGTCTCTCCCCCCACTTTTCCTCCTTCCTCAAATTCCCAAACAAGTCTCAACAGTTTGACACTTATCTCTTCCCTCCTCTTTGTCTCTGTCCCGTCCTTACAGTTGTAGTGGCATTCCGCAAGTAGATCTTTCACAAGCAAAAATCCTTCTCAGTGTGTCCACTACTACTGTCCCCTGTGTGTGTGGACCCCCACCTTCGGCAACAAAACAAAACAAGCCCAGAAAACTCTCTTCTCTTCTGCTCCACTCTTCTTTCACAAAACACAGGAAGTACACCTCCTTGGCGTGTCTCAGTGATTGGTAGAAATGAAGTGGCCGGGTGTGTCTCCTCAACATGCATAGTCAAGGTAAAGTTTGTGATAACACAAGGAGGGCCGGGGGGAGGGGAGGGAGAAAGTGAAGAGTGAAAAAATAGACACTCTGCCAAAAAACCTGTGGAAGACCAGAAGAGAAAAAGAAAAAAATCCCTACTTTTTCTCCAGAGATTGAGCCTGTTGGAGAGAAAAGGAAACAAAACCATTTTTTCATTTTGCTTTGTAAAAAATAACAGATGAAGCAATCACAGAGGAAGAAGGGAGGGGCCGCATGCAAGGGTGACAGTAAATGATTTGTGTAATAATGGCTGCTGTGATTATGCAGCCATGTAACTTAGATTTGAAGTGCCTAACTGCATTAATGACAATATGACCAAAAAAATGATTTGCTTCAATTATGTCACTGTCAGGTTTGGTTTTTCCAAATACTTCATGCAAAAACCGTTTGACCCCATTTTTTGCCTGCTTTTTCACATTTCCTGCCTGCTTTTTCACATTTCCTGCCAATTCTTTGCCATATAAATTAAAAATTATCTGGAATGGATGGAAAACTGCAATTTTTGAGTACAAGACTTCTACTGGGAATTATCACTGGACTTTGACTTGGCCATTCAAAAACATGATAATGCCTGTATGTACCCATTCCATTTTAGCTCCTGCTATATGTTTAGGGTCACTGTCTTGCTGGAAAATGACCTGAAGCCTCTATCAGGTTTTCTTCCAGGATTGCATTGTATTCAACTCCATCAATCTTTTCACTAACTCTGACCAACTGTTGTGTTATCTGACAAGATAAAACAGTCACACAGCATGATGCTTTCACTGCCTTAAATACAGTCTGGCTCAATTTTTTATGAACATAAAGTTTTGCATGTAGGCCTAAAACTACAGTTTTGATCTATATGACCGGCAGACCTTCTTCCATATGATTGCTATGAAGCCATGCATTCCCATATGGCTTGTGGAAAACAGCAAATCACTGTCACTTAATAATTTAAGAATTCTGCTGGAGAATATCTATGCTTTCTTGCCAAGCCTTGGTGTTTGTTCACTGATGTTCTCTAAAAAAATGCATAATTTTGAAGCCCTCACAGAATTTAGCAGCAACAATTTTTTAAACAGGGCTGGATCCACATAAGTGTCATATACAAT
>CAEFZX010028664.1:0-19712 GCA_903066825.1 Alfaro cultratus
TTTTTTTGAGCAGTGTATATATATATATATATATATATATATATATATATATATATATATATATATATATATATATATATATATGACTTGAGCCACTTTGAATGTGTGAATTATTACATGGAGATAAAACATGTATTAAAAGTATGCTGCTTTGACTAACCCCCCATGTTCGCTGTTCAGAACTGCTAATCCATGAACTGGGATGACACGCGTGGATCCACATTGTTTTCAGATTGTAAAGTTTAGTCACACAGTCAGAAGCTGCGGTTTCCACTCCGAATGTGTGCAAATGTTTGTGGCTATTCTGCTGACGTCGGGGAAAAAAGAAAAAACACACACACACGCGCAATTTTGCAATTCCTGTGTTTCTGTCAAGTAAGGAATGAAATTAGAATCGTACAGGAATAGGTTTTTTCGCGCGATAAGTCATTAAAAGCCCGGTCAAACAGTTACATCAGATGTATTCAGAATTCAGGCACGGCGCTAGCACCTAGTGTGTATCGACCAATCAGAGGCGATGTGGGTGTTGGATTCAGGTGTTAGAGTGGCATGCCCCGCCTACTCGGAGCGGCTACGTTTGCAGCATTTTGGAGAAATTGTAGTTGGTGATTTTACAGAAGAGTTATGGACTTAACACTTTGGAATGAACCTCAACTTTTTATGAACTATGATGCTGAGAGCTCTGATGGACTCAGCCGGACATTGTCTGATAAAGTAGCAGTAATATCCGCCTCTTTCCATTGCAGTTTTGTGAAAAACATCGATTTGGAAATGGCCCAAAAAATCATCTCATCCTAGAACAAAAACATTTTATCTTAATTGGAGCATTTCCATTAAGCTAATTTGTTATCCTATTTTCAATTTGCGTAATCTTATGGCGAATGGAAACACAGCTAATGAAGGAAC
Organism: Alfaro cultratus; assembly: GCA_903066825.1. NCBI lineage: Eukaryota > Metazoa > Chordata > Actinopteri > Cyprinodontiformes > Poeciliidae > Alfaro > Alfaro cultratus. Next base: position 907 of record CAEFZX010028664.1, read on the forward strand.
AGGATTCAAAGCCAGTGCTGTTTAGGCATCAATTATCAGGTTTCCTTTTACAAAGCAGTTTGTTGGGGGATTTGCAGGAAGTAAGCGCTACTGTTCCCAAATTTTCCAGGAAAATGTCTGACCACGTTTTAATCACACCACCCTGTCTGAAATGGATAGTTCAAAATTTTTAAAGTGAAGTTCTGAGGAGATTATGAGCAGTTAATATCTTACTTGCAATAGAAAACTGCCTTCATCTGTTATAGATGCAGATTACTTAGATCTGACCTCAAAAACAGTCGAGCGGTTTATGCGAGTTCAAAGAACCTTTAGGTTCTTGTCTCAATTGAAAAATGTAAAGCATTCACAGTAAAATTTACTGGTGTAAAAGTGGAGTTAAATGCTTTTTGCAATAAATCCCTGCCAGTTTTATTTTTATCAACAAAAGAAAGTCATAGTTAACTCCTAACTAGTCCAGGCTCCTACTGGACTAGTCAGCAAAAATTTATTTTCTGATTTACAGTAAATGTAACATGAGAGTTATCAACTGCATCTAACATAAAAAAAAACCCCTCCAACCTAATGCGCCATGCAATACCTGCTGAAACAAGCTTTTTGTGTGTGTGTGTGTGTGTGTGTGTGTGTATTTTTACTTGTCGTTGTCAACTAACCTAAACTGTCTGAAACTGCAGAAGGAAATGTGTCGTTTTTCAAACGCTTTTTGCAATGAAACCTGTTTCCATGCTTTACCTGGCTACCTGTTCAAGTCTTTAAAGATCCTTCTGAATCATCCGGCAGGTCGTATTACGCCACATTTGCTACATTTATTTGAACAAAGTCGTGTGACGTTGCAGCGATCCCTTTTTGTGGCAAAGCATGTGGCAACAGTGGAGTGCAACCTCTCTGTTGTGACAGGAACCTCCCCCAGCTGAATTGATGTGCGACGCGCCGGCTGCACCTTTCTCTGTGAAGCAGTTCTGCTTTGGAATCTCAAAGAAATGCGCCATAACCGTTATCCGACCCCGGAGACTTCCTGCTCTGACCAGCAGAAGCGCTGTTGCTTGAATAATTGTAAACCCTTAGAAACCTGCCAGGGTTCAAAAAATAAAATTAATGGTGAACACTAAGCTTATCCCAGAGAAATGACGTGCAAACTAAAATTTTCACTATTTATTTATTTATATATTTTTTTGCCTTAAAACACTGTCCACGGAAGTGCACTGCGACCTCATATCTATATTAAATAGCTGCAAAAACTTTGAGGTCTTCAAGGTTAACTTTTTCACTGCGTGAGTGTGTATTCGAATCAATCATCTGCCCACAGTCATCTGAAATTAGCAGGCATGCTTCTACACTTCCTGTCTCCATGAGCAAGGAGCTTCTCTCTTCGGTCGGCATTGGACGATAAAACCACTTCAGATCAGACGAAACATGACGGTTATGGGGAAAAAAAAGGCTTGACCTAACAAGAACGACATAGGTCAGTAAGAAAACAGAGCTGAACGTGATTACAATGCAAGTAGGAAGTTAGGAATGAGAACAGGACACGCTGGCTGTGACCTTTGCAGTTAGACAACCAGCTGACGGGACGTTAGAATCTGCTGCTGGTTCTAGTGGATATTTCACATCATCATCATCATATTTGTGGTCTTATATTGTTCTATTTCCACTCTTGTTTCCGTGCCTTGTTTGATTAGCGTATTGGACTCGTGCGTTTGTAAAAAAACGAAAACAAACAAACAAAAAAAAAAGTCGGCAGCCTATCTGTGCATTCCTGTGGTAGCGGAAACATTGTCCGAGGTCAGTCACCTCTGTTACAAGAGCAGTCAGTCAGCTCGACCTGGAACCAGTCATAATTTGGTACTTGTGTTTGTTTTCTTTTTCTTCTTCTGGCAAAGCAGTTCTTTTACATCAGCAGACGGAGTCTACAGTGGTTGTGACATTTCTTTCCGTGTCAACTTGTTTAACCCTTGCAAACGTTAGAAGCCATTTCAGCTGGCAACTGCTTGTTTCCTGTGTAATTGGAGCTATATACTGGGAATTTTTCTTATAGAAGACAAAGAGTATATTGTGCGAGTTGGATTGTGTGTCTTACAGAAGGTATACCACATTGGTGTTCGTATGTTTCTGATGAGTAGTCATCCTCAGCTCGTACTAGCTGGAACCGCCTCGGCGTGGTAAAAAGTATTGTTTTATTGTGTTAAAACTGCAAGATAACAACATTACAACAAAGATAAATAAATACATAAAAATGCAGTCTTAAATTAAAAAAAACAAAAAAATAAGAGTGGTAACACGTTAACTGTGTCATAATCTTTATGGCTATGTCTTTGTCTCAAAATATACAGATATTTCACGAATGAATATCAGAAATTAGCGGTGAAGGACTGAGATTTTTCATACATTTAAAGATGGATTTGTAAACAATATTGGAGTAATACATCTATGACAGTTTAGACCAGACCAGTGACTTTCTCCTCCGTCGTCGCTAGCTAGCACTTTTCTACATCACTAAATAAACATTAAGTCGTCTGTCATCCCATGCAGTTTCTTTGACTATTTCCAGAGATTCAGGCCACAAACTAACAAACAAGGCATCCAGTTGCTTTTTTTTTTTTTTTTTGAAATATGTAGTCTACATGAACTTAAGAGCTGTAACGGGTCTAAGCTGTGAACGAGTAAAAAAAAAGAAAAAAAAAGAAAAAGAATAACACAGTCTCCCATTTTCCTGTCTACGTCGAAGCCAGAGACTGTTGGTGTGTCTGATGCAGAGCGAAGCCGTTGACGTGCATTAGTCGAGAGCATGACTGCCCTTAAACACTGCTCCCCTGTGTGTTGTTCTGCTTGGCAATAAGAGAGTAGACCTGCATCCTGAACAGCGCTTTTGGGCACGAGCGATCCAACTCAACCCATCGCAGTGGGCGAACCGAGCGGCTCTAGGCAGGAAGCAAGTCTGGGTGCCAAAAAAAGAGCAAATGTAATTCTAGCCCGGCTGATATTCGGGGCATAAAACAAACAAACAAACAAAAACAAAAAAACAAAAAAAAAAAAAGCACAAAAAAATGACAAAAAAAAAACATTAAAATGTCTACTGTATTCTGTATTTTTGTATAAATGTAAACAAGCATATACGAATTATGAATAAAGTACATGTATCCAAATGATATTTACTGGTTTGTGTCTCTTTTTTTTTTTTGTTTGCTTGTTTGTTTTTAATCTTCGCTTGAATACGGTTTAGGTGGGTTGTTTCACAACGTTTGGCAGGTTTTTGGAAAGATTTCAGAGGAAAATCCTTTTGAAATGGTTGTCATTGTGACAAAACGTTTGATAAAATGCTCTTATCTTGGTGAATTTACTTTGAAATCTCTAGAATCTGTCGAACGTGACATGGATGATTAATCAAGTGTCACTATGTTCTGGTATTGTAAAGCAGAATCCCACAAAACATAACACATCACCGCAACAAGCTCTAGTTGTTTTCAAAGAGTCAAGTCGTTTGCGGTCCCAACGGGATCTGGTTCGGATGAGAATGTCAAAAAGGGCAACAAGAAAATGCTGAATTGTCAAAATTATATATATAAATACACTGCCTGGCCAAAAAAAAAAGTCGCCACGAAAAAATGGTCACACTCTCTAATATTTTGTATTTTTCTATGTTTTACACATACAAAAATACAACCTGTGGCTACAGGATTTTTTTTGTTACCATCCCCCATCAAGAATATGTATGAATATGAATAATATGAATATTTATTGACGAAATCCCGGTGTTGTTGGGGGACAGCTTAAGAAAGTCAGGTGGCAGTTACAAGTATTGTGTCTATTTGAGAAGGTAATGCAGAATCACCATCCGCCCAATACAAACTATCAAATTATGCCTTTTGGCTTGGAGGGATCGCTCTCCTCCCAGATAAGTGTGAGCACAGAATGTTTTGTCCTTTAAGCTCTGGACTTTATAAAAGCCAAGAAAACCGGAGGGAGTGCTTGACCTTCAGCATCTTGTCTGTCACGCCTTCATCACCGCAGCAATACATCACAGTTCCACAAAAAAGTCTTGACGATCAATGCGACATTTGCTGAAGGCTGGGAAGTTGTTCACGCATCCATCAGGCTTTGCTCGTTTTATTTTTGTCTACGCACAAGCAGTCTGCAAAAAGTGCTCTCTGATTGTCAGCAGTTTGAAACCTGACTTAATTAAGACAAACATTTCCTTCAAAACACTCGAATGCGGAACAGTTCGTTCGGCGGCATTAGCCAAATGATGGCTTGAATTCCATCATCTCATAACATTTGGAATCCATTGCGCTTAACTGGTTGAGCTCGCCACTCGCTCAGTTGTTGTTGGTTTTTTGCAGTGTTCCGATTGAAAACAAAAGGCAACTGAAATTGCCCTTGAAAAGTGTGAGATTTCTTCCAGATTAAAAGGAAACAAAGATAGTGGCGTCTGTTCCCACTGCCTATCGTTGCAGTGTCACAAACATTCTTTGCGTCCACATTGCAAGACAAAACCAAGGCAACTCCTGTGTGTGAGCTGTAAGTAATGTCAGCGTTGTTGTGTGTTTTCTGGGCACGTATCACCACTTTGTAGCACAATCAAGTAACTGTGTTAGCTTCACTTGCTACAAGAACGCTGCATATGTCATGAGGTGTGAGTTTGAGGATGGACCGAAATGCGGACGGGGAGCTGGGAGCGTGGATCATGTTGACAGTTTAATGAAAAAAGGATGAGAAACAGGGAGCACAGGGAGCCAGAGCAGAACAAAAAACCATAAAAATGCCAAAGAAATGGGAAAAACAACAGGAAATACCGGAAGGAACCAGACAGGAGTGTGAGCAGGAGATTATTTATTATTTCAAGTAAAACATTACATTATTTCGAATGAATTAAATTATTTACATTTTTTTCAATGTCTTGACTATGTTTTATATTTATTTTGTAATTCATTTGTTTAATAAAAAGTGAGTTTTTTTTATATATATATATATAATATGCCAAATTTTGGGTGACTCCAACCTTTTGAGCGGGAGTGTGCATAATTTGCTAAATAAAAACACACATTGCAACCTCCCCATATGTGTCCCAAACAAGGAAACAAACAGCAGCATGAAAGAAAGCTGCTGTTTTCTATCCAGCTTCATCTCCAAAACTTGAGAAAATTTGGAATTACAGAGGGAAAAAAAATTAACTTGTGCGTCATGATTTTAGTGTATTGACAGGAAACTGTTTGTTCAGAGATACAAATACATCTAGCAAGGGACAAAATGGCAGCGTAGAGCACGCAAGAAACGGCAAGGAGCGAGCGGAGCCAGAGTTGTGTGAAAAATACGAGACTAACATGTGGAGGCCATTAAAAGAGATTTATGGCCAGATTTGCATGCAGTCTGGGTGAAAGTAAAAGGATAAGGTGGAAGAGCAAGTGCAGGCAGGGGAGCAGCAGGTGATAAAATGGAAGTGCAAAACAGCAGAGGAAGGATTTGGGGATTTTGCGTTTCACTGTCTCCATGGCAGTCCCCCTAATTCTGCCTTCATTTGTTCATCACCCTGCAACTTTTTTGTGGCTGCCACAAATCCGCAGAAATGTAAAAAAGACTTTTATTATTTAAACAGGCTTTCTCTTCATTTATTTGTTGTTGTTTTTTTGTTGTTGTTAAAATGAGTAACTTATTTTACTATCAACTGATTGGAAGGTCAAAAATCAGATCTTTTCTTTATATCCAGGTCTAGACAATGTACCTAAATTGCATTACATATATTATCTGTGAGTAAGACAGTACAAAATGTGTTGTTTTTTTTAAGACAGTTTTTTGGATAATATGTAATGAATTAAAATGATAATACTTTAATTTAACAACAGAAATGGATTCAAATACTGAATTTTGAATTTTAACTTGGAAAGTTTGAGGAGTTCCAATGGCCCCGACACAGTTATATTCTAAATATATTTGCACGCACGTTTCCATCATATTCAACTCAAAAAGGAGAAGATATTGTTATTGGCTTGCTAAGCCACAACAAATAGCAAATACCACATACCACTTTTACTGCTGCTAAAATAAACTCTTAAATCAAATTTTTATTGAACCTTTTAACATTCTAAAAGGTTAAGAAAAACCTTTTGAAATGTCACATTTTACAATGTTTATTTCCGATCAAGTAAAAAACCCAATAGTTGTTAATTAATTACATCTCTTCTCTGCCCAGCTTCATGTGGTTCTTAGATATTTCAAAGGTGTGTTTGGTGCTGAGAGATGGCTGATTGCTAAAATATACAGTGAACTTGACTAACTTGTATTGTTGACTAAGGTAAACAGTAATTACCTCGGCTGAGAGCATTTTCCAACCTCCCTTTGGCCCGCAGCCACCTCTTAATGGACCAGGTTTAGGTATTTTCCTCGGAAGGTATGAGGAAATAAATGTCATATTTGAAAGGCCATTCAGAGAGAAAACAAGGAAACGCAGATAACAAAATAAACAGCAGCGAAGACAGCGCGAAAAGTGGAAAAGCGACAGGCGTGGCTTAAAGCTAAACCCATACATACTGCACAAGGAAGACGCAAAAGTCCTCTTTCGGCAAAATAAGATTACGGGAGACTGATCCGAGTCAGAGCAGGACGGGTTCAGGAGCTGATGCGGATGATTGGACCCCCAGGACCCGCATGAGGAGAGAATGAGGCAAAAAAATAATAATTCTCGACTGGAGACACCTCCATGCAGGAAGCGAACTGAATCCCCAAACAGTCGCAGTGAAAGTTCTTCGTAAACATTGGCCTCCAGGTCTCTCTGCTGACACCAGCTTCCATCAACTCCCTTGTTTCTACTTTGTGACCAGGAGCTTCTGCTCTCCCATCCTTCCCCCATAGACAGCTCCCAGCTGCACACAGCCATGAAACCAATGAAGAGTGTTTAGTACCCAGACCCTGTTTTTTTGTTTTGTTTTGTTTTTGTGACTGTACGCCAGCTGAACTTGGACCACAGCGCGCTGGCTCCCGGTGAGAGTGCACTTGATGGATCAGTCCCTCATGCACTCATGAATGCGACTTGGACGCGTTTTCAAAACGGAGCTTGTTTTTTATTTGTGAAAAATGTGTTTTCGGTTGTGCTTTGTCTCCGGCAAAGACGAATGTGACACGAATGTTTCTCCACTGGCTCTGGTTCAGATAACGACGCTGGGAAGTAATTGAAAGCAAACAACTGCGTCGGACAAACAGCAGTTCAAGCGGAGATCCTGTGGAAATGGGGTTTAACTGATTGTCGCGTCCAAGAACAACAATGCATGCAAATCTAGTGTTGGTAGCAACAGCTTGAAGGCCTTCGCTGCCAAACCTGCTAGCTTGCAGAGAGCTAGCAGATACAGCAGGACCTGAAGCATCAGCATGGAAGTGTTACGTTTAATAAGTAATGGCTCATTATTAAAGCTAATCAAATTCATCCCTATGAACGTGTGATAAAAGATTTCTGTACTTTTGAGAAAATTCAACTAAACCACAAATTGAAATGAAGTGAACATTTTACGGTTTCCCGTAACATATAATTACCCAGTAATATTTTTACATTTCCTGTCTACTTAACATCTTTTAGTACAAAAACATGGTGGGCCGCCTCGGAGCCCCAACCACCGGGCTTAACAAGTTTTCTGGGGGAAACCCTGAGCTGGGATTCGTATTATTAACATGTTAGAAGTGATTTTGGGTAACTTTAAATGTAAATCTTCCAGGGTATAGATGGCTTTGAGTTTAACTGTATTTTTGACCAATTCCTCGTTCTGTCTTTTGATGCTTTATGTGATATGGTAAAGAGACTGTGTAGGTACTAGAGAGGTCATGAGTTCAAACTGCTTCATAAAAAACAAACAAATAAACAACTTTTTATTTAAAACCAGCAACAAAGCAGTTTTAGCCTTTATGTCTCAGACATTGTGTAGTTATTGGGGAAACAATGCTCACAGGGTATGAGGTATACCGAGAAATAAAAGTGAAAATACAGAGTTCAGTGCCATTTAAAGTCAAGACCTTCTTAACTTAAATGACAGGCTCTTTCCATAATAAGTGAAATTTTCGGTAACTCTAAACTGTCCTGAAGTATTACATCCCTACCTACAACCAGAACATTGTCGTGTGAAAGCTGAAGCCCAGTTTTCCTTAGGAGAATATTAGGTTTTTATTTTTGCGTGCCCACTCGCTTTGATATCTTTCAGCCCGGTTTCCAAGCTCACCACAGTATTCAGCCTGCCTCTAACAGTGTTCAGTGACGTCCACATAAATACAGACTGCAGAAAAGCCACAGTGCTGGAATCATTCACTGTGATATATTATTAAAACGACTGGAGACCTGGACTGGACTCTCTGGTGACAGGTTTGAGTCTCCCTTAAGGAGCAGAAACTTTTTCTTCACTTGTCATCGGCGCAGTTGCCCGCCGAGTACCCCAGGGTTCCATCCCCTTCTGTTTAATGTCTACATCAGGGGTTGGCAACCCAACATGTTGGAAGAGCAATATTGGACCAAAAAACAAATCTATCTGGAGCCTCAAAAAATTAAAAGCCTTATATAAGGCTTATAATACATGTAAAACTGGCTTTAAGTGTTTATATTAGCCTATTATCAAAATGACTAAGTGTATACATAATTAGCATTCATGATTAAATGTTTATTTTCCCTGCAGTGCGTCCTGGATGGAATGAAGCACCACGTGACTCTGTTGTACAAATGGTGCTTTAAGTTTACCTTCCGTTACAATATTGTTTTATGTTTCATGCATTGATAAAATTAAAGAAATACAATAAAGAAATTAGATTTTTGATGTCATTTTAATTATGAAGATCAACAAGAGCTTCATAATCTTCATAATTTTTTTTTCCTTTTGGAACTCGGAAAATCTGCCCTCAAATGCAGTTTGCATAACGACGATCGATCTTTGTAAATAATCACCGTAAAGTGTGTGATCAAAAAAACAACAAAACGGAACGTGTATAACGTGCCGCTTATCTGGGCAACAAACGGAGAGCAATAAAACGCAACCGGCAGGTATAATATAAAGCAGTAGCCTTTTGAAAAGGTAGAGTATAAAATTAAATTAATACAGTTTAAGTTTGATTTCTGTTCAAATGCCAAGCAAGTCAGTGCAATGATAAAACAGCAGCTTCCTCTTCTCTTTTGATACGCAGCCATCCTCGGACCTGAGCAACAAAACACAATAGTATCGCTAAGTGTCATTCTAAATATACTCTGACAAAAATCACTAATCACTTTACAAAAACAACCACTTTGTTACTAAATATATGTGGCTGTGGCAGGATTGTGTTCTTATGTATTTAATGTGATGTCTGTTTACGGACATCACTGGACAGTTTCTTAACATCAAGCTTGTGAGATGCAACTTTAATCTTGATGCAGCAGCTAATGTAACAAACCTTCCCTGGAAATGTCTTTCCACATTACTGTATTTTTGGGCCTATAAGCCGCTACTTTTCCCCACGCTTTGAACCATGCGGCTTATAGCCCGGTGAGGTTTATGTATGTACGTTTCCAGTTTGTTTTTTTGTTTTGTTTTTTTTATTGTAGTTGCGTTTTACTGTAAGATGCGCTCTATAGTCCGGAAAGTGCGGTACGTCTTTTTGTTATTTGACAACTTCTCGCTACAGAACAAACATTCAGATAGTCCTTCCGCATTGGCAGTGAATGCAAATGATTCGGTCCAAGAATCGTAGAATCTCTCCTCGGCTTTTTTTCTCTTTTGCTCTCCATGGCTCACCACACTTGGGTTTGTTTACGACAGCCACCTGCCATTTCCAGGAATAAAGAATTAATGTCCCAGCAAGATCTGGAGAAATTCACCCAGGTTTTTATCTTTAGTTGGATCAATTACTGCAACAGAGCATCACAGGTCTGCCTAAACAAAATCAATCCTCCAGCTATAGCTGATCCAGAACTCTGCTGCTGGAGTTCTGACTGAAACCAGGACGATAGTAAAATACTGTTAGTTTATAAACCACTGAACAGCTTAGCACCAGAAAAGATCTATAATCAATGGATCAGCCACTCAGGTCAAACCAAACAGGGAAAAGCAGCATTCAGATTCTATGCTTCCTGGAACAAACTTCCATAAAACTGCCAAGCAGCCGAAACCCTGGCTAAAAACGCATGTGTTTGGAGCTGACTGTGACTAATAAGAACTGGAACACTGATTGATTTTAGTCTGGAATATAGCCTTGTATTACTTCTCTATGTGTTTCCACTGTAATGTCATCTTGTTTATAGAGTTATGTTTTTATATAGAAAATCACTTTCAACAGCTATACAAATAAATGTGACTTGACTTGAAGTTTCATTTAAGGCAGGTTCAGACTTGCTATTAAAAGTCCCTCATTGCTTCAACTCAACAGTTCGAGTCTGTCAGGTTTTCAGGAACATTATAATGACGATGTTTTTGAAAGCAGATCGATTTCCTCATGCGTTGACATTTTCACGTTGGCTCCCCTACAGATCACATCACATTTATTTTTATCACCCATTATTTTTTCAGTCATATCAACAATACATGCAACAAAACATGGAGTCAAATTTAGATATTTATATTCCAGAGGATTAATACTTATTTGTTTTCATTTTATGACGGGTAACTTTAACTGGAAGCACTGCAATCTCATTACGTTCAAGTTCCAGAAGTACAATTGCTTTATTTGAGTCATTTGTATGTTTTTTTTCCTTTTTTTTGTGTGTGTAAATTTATGTGTATTGTGACTGTGTGTTGAAACCGAGTTTTTTTTGTTTGTTTTGTTGATCCGTCTCTCTGTTCCATATTTCGATCTCAACAGAACAAACCTGGTTAAGATTATTATTATTATTATTATTATAAGAAGACTTTTAGCTTTATTTATTTCTGTAATTTTTTTCTGTAAAGTGAGCCTAAGGTAACAGCCAAGATTCAGAAAGCAAATCATTTCATCCACCTGATGAAAGTCAGACGTGCTGTTCTCCGTCTTGACCTTTCTAAGTAGCGTTTCTGTCCAGAACCTTGGCGGCGTGTGTCAGCGCGGGTCAAACAAGGTGCTTGGCAGTTGCACGGCGCAAACGTTTCCCACGCTGGCATCACATAAATCACACTTTGCTTGCTTGCCGGGATTATTCTTCGAGCCTCGCCAGGCGAGTTGATGAGCAAGGCAGGAGTCTGCAGCCGTAGCGCATACATTAACAACAAAACCGTCCCATCCCGAATGCACGACAAAGCTGTGTGTCATCATGAACTTATTGTGACTGTTCCCTCACACTCTTTGTGTGTGTGTGCGGGAATCAGCACAGGAACCTTCACAGTTCTGGGACTCTAAGGTTACTAATAGCTTACACCAATAGACTTGTGATCCACATCTTACCCTTTATGGTGCTCTTCCCTGCGGCCAGAGCAAAATGGCCTCCCCCCACCCCCAGGGTGGGGAGTGCGGGCCTGGCCAGCCCCGTCCCGGGAGGACGTAACAGGAGGCTTATCAGAGTGCCGGGCTGTGCTGTAATACTCGTGTGAGAGGTCTTCCAGGCCGCCTCCCAATATTGATTTTTCTGAGCAGGAGAGAAATTGAGAAGCCCACCCTTCCACCCACCCACTCCATCCCTCCGCCCCCTCAGCAGGCCTGGAACTGTGCAGGAGGAGGAGACAGGTAGAGAGATAGACGGTTAGGCTGGGAGGGGAGCAAGACAGAGACAGAGGAGGTCAGCGCTCGCTTCCACAGCTCCTCCTTACCCAGAGGAAGTTGACTGTAGTCTCCACTGATGCATTCCTTTTTAAGAACACTGTGTTTGGGATTTTTTTTTATCATAACAATATTACAATTATTAACCGACAAGACAAAATCAGCTCAGGATCCAGCAGCACATCAATCAAGTAACAAGACCTACCTAAAATAAAATACTTTTACAATGTTATGACCCAACAAGAAAAGAACAAAAAGGCCTAAAAATGGTTGCCATATTCTGCGTCCAACTGCTATTTTCTCTGGAGTTGCACAGCTGCTGATCTCACAAAGTCCTATTTTAATTGCAAGGGAGGATTCTGATTTCCATTTTGTTACATTTCTTAGCAATTGCCAAAAGGACTTCTGTAAGTTTCTTTGCATAATTTGTTTCTACAAATTTCAGGGTCCACAGATATGTTTCCCACACCAACACTCAGGTTACAGTGCTGTGATGAACTTATGTGCGCCTTCACAGGACTTCTATGTTTTACCTTTTTTTAAGCGTCAAATGCATTTTAATATGAGTCAAGAATAATTACAGTAAACACGAAAAGCAATTTAGTTTTCAAATGATGATAATTAACTTAATGATGAAGGGGCAATTTATACCAACCTGGACCAGGAACTTATAACTCCCTCCGCCTGGTAAATCAGTCATTTAAAGCTGATTTACCAGGCGGAGGTAAATCAGCTTTTACCAAAGATATGTTGTTGTTTTTTTTGACATATTTGTTAAATTTGTCAGTGTTGTTGCAGTATAGTGTGAGACAGACAATCTGTGAAAAGATCGCCTTCTCCCAGTGCTCCCAGTTCTAAACACACCAGTCAGTCAGAAGCAACCAATCAGAGCCAGGAGGCGGACCTTAGTTCTGTCAATCGTCCTCATGCTCACTCTGCAACCACCTCGCTTTCTGCAGGTTCATCACAACAAGTAAAGTGAGACAATAATCATTAGAGTCATCCAAACACATTTATTTAAAATAAATAATTAAATGTCTTGTATTTGTAGTCTGGTAAAATGTGAAAAAGTCCAGAACTTATATGAGACACTGTAAACAACTGGACACTTCAACACCACAGTTCACCTCACCTGATTCAACATAGAAAGGAGGGTTTGTACATAACCGCTTTCACTAAACTGTAAACTAAAATTCAGCAAGTCATAAAATTAGAAAAGATATTCACATATTCAACTGAATTCAGGTCATTGAAATCAGATTCACAACAAATGTGTCAAGGTGCCTTACAAATAATGAAAACATACGACTTGTACGCGGAAATGTACAGCCCAGTAAATCCAATCATACAGAAACATTCAAAGTTGAGTTTGAAATTGACCCTGATGTTGATGCCAATAGGTTGATGCTGCACACACTGCATGCTGCGTGGCCTTCCCCTTACTGCAAAAAATTAAAGAAGAGCTGCACAGAACAGAGATTAATGGAGTCCAAGAGAAAGTTGCACAACCTACTGAATGGTGAGCTCTGATCTGTGTGGAATTGACCAAATTTAATAGCCCTGTGAAAAGAAAGTGCTACATATAAGACACTCCAGATGAGTAAGGACACACTGAGACGCATCTGACAGCAAGAATCACTCATCCCAATACTCTCCAGTCTGTCTAAAAGTAATTGATGGTGGACTGAGTCAAAACTCCTTGGAGAGATCTACAAATAGAGCAGCACGGTGTTGTTTTTCTGTCCAAGGCAGCAATGATATTGATGGTTACATATGTAGCCGCTGACAATGGAGCTCAGTTTTATCAATGCTGAATTTCAACTGCTGGCAAGTTAGTTGGAATCTAAACACATCAGCATGTAGACCTCAGCATCCCAGAGGAAACGGTCACACGGAGAGAGCAGAACGAACGGCAGAGATGACCCTTCAAAATAAAGGGCCCCAACTATCTCAGTGTGCTGCGGATCGACTCAATGTTTGACCGCAGGAGTCGGTCCAGTTTGAGGACATCTTTTTTTTTCTTTAAAAAATTCACAGTCTTTTATCCCAGCTGTTTTTTTATTTTATTATTATTATTATTATTATTATTATTATTACATAATTACGGCTCTAATGGCACACTCAGAACAGGCCTTTTGTTTCATTTTATACATTGCTTTTCAGAGTTTTGACCACCAGCAACCATTTTGGCAAGTGCGTCCACATTGCGTCGGTTGTCATGACGTTTTCCTTGGACATTTCTTTCATGGGCCGCTGATTCTGGAGGATTAACTTCAATTCCTAGTTAGGCTATACTGAAACAGCAGGTGTGTGGTATCTGTGATGTTCACCAAGTTCTACTACTGAAGTAGTCCACACAGGCAAGGAAAACTGTAATAAGACTGCCCACATTCACAAAACACAATTATGATTGTCACTGATTGTCAAAAATAACACACTCTAGAGACATAACCTGTTGATATGTGTAAGAAATCAGCCACAGGATTTGATCACAGGAAAAGCATGACAGACATCACATATGCATTAGTGACCATAAGCAAGTCGATTTCTAATATTCAATTCTGAAATGTACGTTTGTTTGCTTTTTCCATCTCAGTTGCAATAAGTTACACGTGAGAGCAAAGTAGAAAGAAAGTTGGAAGAAAGGAGGTGAGCTTTGTGTCAGATGGGCTTTTCTGCCAGATGGCGAGATGAGTAATGCCATTCACCATCATTCATTGTCCCGTCGTTTGTTGAACGATGTTAAAACGAATGCCTTGCTTTGTGAGCTGGCTTGGCTGATATGATCTGCCACGAGAACGAGATGCAAACGGTATGTAACATAAAACACGATTCACGCCTCTCCCCCTTTGTCTCCGGAGATTCTGTATTTAGGTTGCGCAGTCTGTACCTTTCTTTGTCTTGATTCCTGATTACTGTTAGGGACTAGCTGTTCTAACAAACATCTCACCATGTCCCAGCAATTAGCATGCCATGTTTCACACCTTTAAATGGCTGAAAAATAGACTCACTGACATACAGAGCCTGGCAAATGTGATTAAACCCCTTGGACTTTTTCACATTTTTCTTTTGGGGTACATTTTTACTTCCGCTGTACGTCTTAGAAGCTGAAATTTTTGCCTATTCCTCTTTGCAAAGTAGCTTAATATCTGACTGGATACAGAATATTTTGATAGCAACATTAAAGTCCTACCTCAGAGTTACAGGAATAAACTTTGACTGGGCCACTCTTAACATGAACATGCTTTGCTCCCATGCCTCGGTGAAGGATGGGGGATTTAAAGTTATCAAAATGGTAAGTCTTAGAGCATGTTGACACAGTTGGCCAGTCTCAAATTTTGTAATCTTGCCAAAAGACACGACAATGTTACATCTCAAATATGAAAATTCACTGGATTAATCCATATCTGGTTCGCCAAAAATCTCAATGGTTGAATCATGACATCACTTAAGCCACGCCCCCTGAGAACAAGAAATGTAATGTTTTTACTCTGAAATGTCCACATTGGATCCCTATGACCCAGTTAACGTTAAAGTTACAAGAACCTCATATTGAAGCAGAAAGACTTTCAATATTCAAGATGTACATATGTTATTGTACATCTGTCTTGATTCCTGATTCCTGATAAAACGCAAAAGTATTTTGAAACGCACATTCCTGATTTAAAAAAAAACAAAACTTCTTACTATTATTCTGTGTAACATCAAATTATCATGTCACCCAGTCAGTTGTGTCCACACTTAAAAAAATAAAATGAAAAACTTAAACAGCACAAGCAAAAAAAATGTCCCAACAACGAAAGAAATGACCAGGTGGAGAAAGTGAAACATCAAAGTACTGTACTAACCCGGGAGATGAGCTGGCAGGGGGAAGAAGATGGGAACGCAGACAAATTGGACGGACAAGGGGCCCTTCAGAAACCTTGAACAGCGTCACCTTTACGCTAAGCAAAAGTGCTCGACAGCTCCGACCCCCGTCATCTGATCTAAGGTCAGGCAGGCCTTCCACACAGTGTGACTCAGAGGCGGCTGAATGCTGCTTTCAGGCCTCTTCAGTTCTACTTGAGGATGAATCACTTCGCTTCGGCCTTTTATTTCTGGAGAGGATCATGTTTCTATGCAGCCATGTTTGTAGCACCGAAGGGAACATTGGTCAGCACCTCACCCCCGCACGAGAACTGCAGGTTGAATCAGACCATCTGCTGTGCCGTTATTATAATCAGAGATGTATGAATTAACCGCATAAGAACATCCATACCGTTGTACAGTATGCAGTGGGGTGGCCTATTTCCAGTAGGTGACAATATCAGCAACTTTCGAAGCAATTGATGCGTTCAAGTTAGGAAAATGACATTGCACTATCAGAACCAAATGTCTCCCTTGGGGCTCTTTATTTGCTAATGCGTTTTACAAAAGGAGTTGTATGGGTGTTGCCATCACATCTAGACTTGAATAGCTTGCCGCTTCCCTATTCAATCTGTCTTTTGACTGATTTCAAAGGAGGAATATGATAGCACTGAAAGCTAGCTTATAGAAAAAGTGAAACAATGGCTATCTCAGTCTATTAGTATCTGTATATGAAAAACTTGGCTTTCTTTGATGTGCCACTGAAAATATGTAAATAATACCAAGTAGTTGTTTGAAATATACCTCTGCAGCAAAGAGACACATGGCTGGTTTCTTGTGCCAGAGCCTTCTCATTAAAGCCTTTTTCTTTGTTATGTAAGAAGACACAATGCCAAAAATAACACTAGCATTTCCTTACGACACATTTGTTAGAATACATAATTTGATCAGAAGCAAAGTCAGAATGCCAAACTGAAAGTGAAACTAATGGCCTGCTCTCCTTTCTTATTAATGCAGCTAATAACTACTTGACCCCTTGAGGAAAATAACAGAGCATTACATTGTCCTTCCTAGATGATCAGTTGATCCCTAAATATGACAAAAAATACATTAAAAAAAGATGGCGACATCACTGCAAAGTATTAAACCCGCATTGATTCCAATGCACATTTGCTATTTAGAATGGAAGTGCATCAAATGGGACTCACATACTTTTCAAAGACATGAAAGGACCTGATGATGATGCGCAGCAAAAATCCCCTTAATTTACTCACATTCAGACCCACATGTAATGTACAAGCTTGTACTGGAATATAGCTTTTACTAGCCCAGAAGACTCCAAAGCACTTCACACTGTATATAGTCATTGGCCCATTCATACACATGGTCACATGATAATGGTGGTAAGCTACTACATTGTAGCCACAGCTGCCCTGGGGCAGTCTGACAGAAGCGGCACAGCAGCTGCTACCCAATACAGGGGTGACTATGGCTCAGTGGGAGCCTTGTAATCCAAAAGTTGTGGGTTTGGCGACAGCTTCCTCCTACCACATATCAGTGCACGCCTGAAAAAGGCACTTGGCCTCAAGTTGCCTACAGATCTTTGGGTGGATGTGTTAGTGGTGCAACTAGGTGATTGTGGCTTGTGTGTAAAGCATTTTAAGTGGTAAAGTATGACTGGAAAAGCGCTATATAAGTTCAGTTCTTTTATCATTTACACGCGCAAACATGGCAAGCTAGTGTAACAGCAGCTGTAATTGGTGCAGACAGGATGGGAGGTTATAAAGTGCTTCTTTTGAAGTCTTTATCAGGTCGGTTAGCTCATTTGAGACCCCGGCTGTGATGCTGCTGCCCCAACAGATGATGGCAGAAGAGATTATGCTCTCCACAACAAATATATATAAGATTTACAGCATTTTGCTGCAAACGCTGAAGGATTTAAGCTACCGCAAGAAATACAGTCTGTTCAGTCCATTTGTCTCAATGGCTATTGAGTCTCCAGTCCAGCCTGTTGTACAGAAGTGTTAATGTTCCTCAATCACCTCTCATCTCCCATGACATAAATCATGTTTTACCTAACCCTATTTCCTTTGAGATCTTTAAACATTTTCTTTGTCTTGTTCACATTCAAGATGAGAAGATTGTTCCCACACCATGATACTAAGGCGGTCCACCATATTACTATAAAAACAAACACCTCAGGCACAAGGTTTGCTTGTGTGACATCATGGTAAAACCAAAAGAGAAAAGACCTGAGTGATTCTCGTTCATCAGTTTTTTGATGCCTGAAAGCAAAACGTTCATCTGTTTAACCAATTATGCAACAGAAATAGCCTTTATTGCCCCACAGCGGGGAAATATAATATATGAAAATATACAGCAAGGGAAAATGGAGCCATCACACTATTCAGATACAACATATGCTCTCAGAGACAAAGACGGTTTGGTGCTAAATTTATGAATCAACTGTAGAACACAATGTAAAATATGTTGTAAAAATAATGGTTTAAATTCATAAGAGAGTGTAGTTATCCACAGTGGAATGAGTTCTGTACCAACATGGGCTGACAGGGAACTTAGACAGGGAAGCGCAATAACTCCAACAGCAGCAGAAAAAGCAAGATTACTGGTGGCAAATGCACACAGGGATAAATATGCCATGTCGTCTCATGAAATTTAAATTTACGTCGATGGCCAGATTGGCAATGTTTTTATTTGGAGTGAAACGAAGAAAGCTAACTGCATCCTAACTGTAATGCATGAGGGTGGATGCTAACCTCAGGAGTGACTGGGACACTTCACATAACAAATGGCATTGTCACCAAAGAAGTTATGTGAAAATGCAAAGGGGATTTCAAAACGTATGACAACCCTATGCTTTTTAACTAAATAGATACAAAATGACTACAGGAGTTAATGTTTGGGAACGACTATCCCTGATCTCAGCCCCATTGAGATTCTGAGGCGAGAACTTCAAAGATAATCCTCAATAAACATTTTCCTCCTGTGGACACTGTTCTCCCGTGGAGGAGTTTTCTGAAGTGTTAGGCTAAAGTCAGTGTTGTCATGTAGCGCGTTACTGACGTCGGAGCACTTTTTTCAGTAACGAGTAATCTAACGCGTTGCTATTTCAAATCCAGTAATCAGATTAAAGTTACTTTTCAAAATCACTTTGCGTTACTGTGCGTTACTACCTTCTTTTGTTATTTAATTGTATTTCCTCCACGCGTCTTATCGAGTGACCGACGTCTCTATGCGACATTATCAGCAGCGACAGAAATGTAAACAATGGAGGGAGATGC
>CAEFZX010028665.1:0-11986 GCA_903066825.1 Alfaro cultratus
CCGACTGATGGCATTTCTCAAATTTCGTTGTTCATGTGACAATGACAATAAAATTTTATCTTATCTTATCTTATCTTCTTTCCTCATGATTCCATCTATTTTAATAAATACACCACTTCAGCAAAACAGTATCATGATTCTTTCACTACTATACTATCCTACCTGTGTATACTTCACAGATAGGATAGTAAAAGCATTGTCGTTTTTCCTCCAAATGTAACGATTGTCATCATTTTCAACAGTTCCACTTTAGTCTTCTCAGACCACAGGACATATCTCCAAAATGAAGATCTTTATCCCTTTGTGCATCTGCAAACAACAAACTGACTTTTTATGTTTCTCTTGAAGTAATGACTTCAACAGAAACATTGCCGAGTGGCTTTTCAACCCATGTTGGTACAGAAAATGTTTGACTGTGGATCTGTGCTTTGTGGAATCTGAATGGCTAACACTAGCCCTTTATACAAATTTAGCCCATGTACACCAAACCATTATGGGGCTAGTTCTGGTTGAAATACCAGTTGCTGTGCCAACAGTCATCCAACAGTGCTGTCCTGATGCCAGATCTAGCCCAGACATGACTACTATGTGGGGTTGCAATGATGAAATATGAACTTGTATGTGCGACCTGCTAACTTCTGGATTGTTTGCATGGGCGTGCATTTGTGCAGTAGGTGAATGTGTTAATTTGTCACTTGAAATTGTGAAGATGCTACAATAGTGAGCACTTGGCACCCAAGAGCAGCCATCACTTCAAAACAAGAATGGAAAATGTTCCTTTTAGGACGAAGGTTGTGGTAGAATCCAGTTTAGGGAAGGATGCGAAAATATGCACTTGTTCCCAGTTTGTGTAGAATTGGTTTGAGAACAATTTTAATTAATAAGATGAAGCAGTGTTTGAATGTGATCAGTACAGTTCTTATGTGTGTTGTTTTCTTTTCAGCACAACATAATGGTGCAGAGAAGAAGAGATGGTATTAAACCTGAAATGCCCACAGCTGCGGAGAGACTGGAGATGCTCAGTGCCATTGGAGGTAAACCCTACTGACTGTCAACAGTCACAAAGAGGCTATGGACAACAGGTCCGCACTGAGAGGATACTGGAGCTCTGCAGTGACTGTGAGGAACAGCTATACTTTGAAGAGGAAAATGGAACCATTGTCTGTTATGCTCAGAGAAGACATTAAATTTGTTACATGAAACTGTCTATTGGTTTATTTTTGATTCAGCAGCCAATAAAAGCAGTTGTGAAAAATATTCTCACATGTGTTGGGTCTGTCATAAGAAACGTTCTTCTCAAAGACATAGTAGCAATAATAATTGATATGAAACCAATTATTTATGACCAAACTGCCTCAAAATGTCAGGCTACATGTGTAATCAGGATATTTAACCCCATGTAAGTAAAATGTGGGGCTTCTGTGTATCTTTGATTACAAATGTCATCCTTTATCCAACATTGGTGGTTTAACTTCCACACCATTTAAAGTGGACATATGTTTTTAAATACTTTCTTTTTACATGTAAATCATTCACTTATGGCCTATATAAAGTAGAACTTCAATGCTTTGGTCAGAATTTCTGGTTATTGTAGCTCCACAGACCCCTGTCCTGAGGCACATTTTGGAGCAAATCTTTTTTTGAAATGTGATTGAGACATTTCATGCCTGCCTTCCTCCAGGTCGCAGAGCATTTCACTCCCCACATTTGGCCATTTTTGCAGTTTGATAGCGGCGGTATAATTATCTACCGCCAGAGAAACTTTTTATTCCAACAAGGGAAGACTTGACCTTCCAACTTTACATGTTGGAGCCAGACTCTGACCCCAGAGGAGAATGGAGACGACGAGCCTGCAGAACCACATATTCAAATGATGCATCTCAATGATAATGTCATTATATTTACACCTTCTCTATCTATACCAACTGCCTACAATACGGAGCATAGTTTAACTATGGTGTCCATGCATGTCTGATATCCATCAAAATATTAATGCTAACACAATATGAATGAAGTAAACAAAGTCTTTACATAATTAAGAAGTTAACGGAAGCATCAAGAATGTCACTGAATGCATTTTGGTCACGTGTTCCCCAAGACAAATAATTATATTGAAAACCTTCAGTACAATTATATCTTCAGTCATGTCCTTGTTCAGCAGTTCCACAGCCAATACATGGCCAAGAAAACATTATAGACAATAGAAAAAAAAAACAGTGAAAAATATAACCCAAAAAGAATATAAAGATATGTATGTAGCACCAGGAGAGAATAAATAAATTTTTTTGCACCACTCAAAGTACAAAAAAAATATTGTGGATTAAAAATGTGGATTTTGCAAAATATGTCCCCTTCAAGTTTCACCATGTTTATTTTTCTTTCCCTTAAGTCATCATGTTAACATTGACTGGAGGACAAAGTAAAACTTGCGTGGATACACAGTGGGTACAGAAAATATTCAGGCCACTTTAAATGTTTCACTCTTTGCCTCATTGCAGCCATTCATCCATTCATCTTCCCCTTATCCAGAGCCAGAAGATGGATGGATTGACTGCAATGAAATCAACAGTGAGCCTGAATTGCAGCCATTTGCTAAAATCAAAAAAGTTCATATTATTTCTCATGAATGTACACTCTGCATGCCATCTTGACAGAAAAATCAAATGTAGAAAGTTTTAGTAAATTTATTGAAAAAGAAAAACTATGAATGACCAAGAAGTACAGTCTACTACTCTGTCCTTTCTTCACTGTTGAGTCTCTAGTCCAGTTAGTTCTGTCATTTCAAAAATGACATGTTCCAAGTTTTGTAATTTTGATGGTTATGGCTTTCAGATAATGAAACTCTAAAATTCAGTTTCTCAGAAAATTGTTTTAAAAAAAGACATTGTGAAAATTCATAGTGTCACACCTTAATCAGTCAATTAATTGAAACACTTGCAGAGGTTTCTAGAGTCTTCAACTAGTCTCTCTATGTCAATAGGCTACACAATCATGAAGGAAGACTTCTGACTTAACTGATGTGTACCAAATTTTAATTGAATTTATTTATTCAATTGAAATGGAATATATAAATTCAATTGAAATTGAATAAATAAATAAAAAAATTAAATACTGTTTTCCGTGTGTAATAAATCTCTATAAGGACAATTTCACTTTCTGAGATGACTTGTAGGAAATGTTGCACTTTCACACTATTCTAATTTTTTTTAGAAGTACTATTTCCTTTCCACCAGGTTCTTTGTGATAACATTTCAACTACAGGCAATGGATCAATCAAGTCGAAGAATCCAGACTAAACTTTTGATGGGAGATTCTGTGTAAAATAAAAAAGTAATCCGTGTAAATACTGTGATTTAGAAGAGAAGAAGCTGTAATATTTTTTTTTATTAAAAATGTACCATTTACTATCCGGTCAGTCATACCTGAAGAAACACTGGCCTCTAGTGTTTTTATACAGTCATTTCAGGCTCTGCAACCGAAGCCAAGGTAGGCTATGACTTTAAAACTCACTAATTATATTGTCTCACCATTGTAACATTTTTGCGTTGTTTTTTTTTTTTGGTTTTTTTTTTTGATTGGACATACTTGGTGATAATACTCTCGTGCTCTGAGCGTCCGTGCGAGATGGTATGGAAGGTTGCCTTGAGTAATCTTTCGATGACTTGATGAAGTTAAGCTAGCTACATTTCATCTAGTGAAGCAGGTAAATGGTCTGCAGCTGACTCAAAATAGCTTTCTGTTTATCACTTATTAGTCAAATGGGTCATTTATCCATTTGACCCAATACTCAGGTCTATGAAGTGTGGACTCAATCGAAGTGCACATAATTCGAGTGCGCAGGTTACAAGCGTGTAAAAATTTGAATGGTATGCCCTGTTGTAACGTCAACATCCAAAATGACGGTAAATAAATGTTGTGACTTTGTAGACCTAAAATGTTACAAGGCACTTTTGCTGCTGAAAAGTACAACTACAACAAAAAAATATTTTAAATGTACATTATAGGTATTTTTGCTTTCCAAAGTCATTGCTGAATATATTTGACTGTTCAAATGTGTCTTGTGTTGACTTGTTGAATATTGAGCAAAACTTGATGTAATCATGTTCAGTAGAGTGAAATAAAAAATATTTCAATACTTTGAAAACGGATTTTTTTTTTTCTTTTCGACAGACAGCTTGCTCTGTGAACATTACTATATTTTCAAGATGGCAAAATAAAAAATCACATTAACATGTGTTTTAATGTGTTAATATTCAATTTAACAGTCTGCCATTTGACTAACTAGAAACATGATTACATTCAACTGTTACTAAAAAAACATGTCTTATGTGGCTAAAAGTTACTGGAGCTAATGTGCTAACAGGTCAAGTTAAGGACAAACATGCGGCATATATAAAAAGCTGAAAAAGCCTGATGCTTGATTATGATAAATAAAAAGACTAATGGAACTAAAATGTCCTTTTTAAAATAGACTATGAATGTTGTGATTTTATAGACCCAAACTGTTACAAGAAATGTAGAAGGAACATTGACTTCAATTTTCTTCCCCTTTTCCCTGAGAATAAAACTTAAGTTTAAAAAAATTTAGATGTCTAAAGAAAATAAGAACCAGCTTTCTATTCCAAATTTAAGATATTAATGTCATAATTTTGTACACAAAACCCCTTGGTTAATGAAAGAAAAACCCACAATGGTCACAGAAATAACTTGAATCTGAAAAAGGTAATGAATTAAAATTCTATGAACAAATGATGGTACCCTTAACTTAATATTTTCTTGCACAACTTTTAAGGAAATCATGGCAATGAAAGGATTCCTATAACTGTTAATGAACCTTTTACACCTCTCAGCAGGTGTTTTGGCCCACTCCTCATGAGCAAACTGCTTCAGTTGTCTCAGGTTCAAAGGGTTCCTTTTCCAGACAGAATGTTTCAGCTCCTTTCAAAGATGCTCAATAGGATTTTGGTCAAGGCTCATAGAAGGTCACTTCAGAATAGTCAAATGTTTTCCTCTTAGCCATTCTTAGGTGTTTTTAGTTGTGCGTTTTGAGACCCATGACCTGTGACTGAGACTGGTTTCTGACACTGGGCAGCACATTGCTGTCTAGAATCTCTTGATAGTCTTGAGATCTCATTATACCCTGCACAGATTTAAGACATCGTGTGCCAGATGCAGCAAACCAGCCCCAGAACATAACAGAGCCTTCTCCATGTTTCACAGTAGGGACTGCGTTCTCTTCTTGATATGCTTCATTTTTCCGTGTGCGAACATAGAGCTGATGTCCCTTACCTAAAAGTAACATTTTTGTCTCATATGTCCATAGGACATTTTCCCAGAAGCTTTGTGGCTTGTCAGCATGTAGTCTGGCAAATTCCAGTCTGGCTTTTTTATGATTTGTTTTCAACAATGGTCACTTCCATTAGTCCATTGTGGCTCAAACAACATCGGATGGTGCGATCTGACACTGATGTTCCTTAAGTTTGAAGTTCACCTTTAATCTCTAGAAGTTTTTCTGGGCTCTTTTGTTACCATTTGTATTATCCGTCTCTTTGTTTTGTCCTCAATTTTCCTCCTGCGGCCACAACTAGAGAGGTTGGCTGCAGTCCCATGGATCTTATATTTCTGAATAATATATGCAGCTGTAGTCAAAGAAACATCAAGTGTCCTGTTTCATGAGTTTATTGTTTTTAAGCAATATCTGACTTTCAGTTGTTCATTTTCATAGAATTTTTATTTATTATTACCTTTGTCACATTCAAGTTATTTTTTAGACTATTGTGGATTTCTTTTTCATTAACCGAGGAGTACCAACAATTTACCAACTTTACACACACGTCCATGTGTGTACAAAGTTTTCCCTGTAATGACTTTCTGCAAAAGAAATTCCAAATAAATATCAGTTCCTGTGCTGTTTGTGACTAAGATTTTGAGACAGTACACTTTTTTCCAATTGCAACTTCATAAATGTTTCTAATTTAAAGTGGATATTGTACAATAAATTTGTTCCATCTTTATGTTTTAATATAATAGAATTTGGACTTCTAAAAGGGAACAAGAGTTAAATTATGATACTAAAAATTTTATCCTCTGGCTAAGTTTTTATTCACAAAAAAGATAAAAATTTCATCCACTTTTAAAGTTAAATAATTTTGTTTAAGAAAGTGCTTAAAACTTGCAACATAACAAAAGCCCAAGCTTTCTACCAACATGTAGCTTAATTTAAGATTTGAAATTCATCTTGCATTTGTAACATTGTGTTTACTTTCCTCACAGTTTGTCAGTATTCTTTCTTATTTCTTCTTTTTTTCTGCTCAGTTTATCATATCAAACTTTTGTTACTAATGTGTGCTTTGTCATACTTGAATATTCTATAAAGATGAGAGAAAATAACAAAACATTTTCATAATTCCACCTTTTAACTCAAAACATCACATGCAGCAATGAATTTTACATTTCATTGAAGTCCATATTAACGCGGACTTAGTGTAAGGGTGTAAATTAGACCCAAAATGGATGGGGTGAAGGCTGGATGTGGAGAATCTGGGACACATTACGGACTCAAACTCTTCAACACGTACTCGCATTTGAAGAACACAAATGGGAACAAGGGTGGAAGTGTGAGTTGAGACTGTGCCATAAAAACTAAATAGAACAGGTTAAACACATGTTTGCTGGTACTGGTTTACCCAATGATGGACTTTCCTCCATAAGTTAATAAACAACTGTGTTCAAAACAGAACAGTCCTGGATCTATCTAAGCTTGGCTCAGATCATCCTTCTAGATTGGGAATAATTTACCATCCATCCATCTTCTTACGCTTTATCTGGGGTTGGGTTGCGGGGGTAGCAGCCTAAGGGAGGCCCAGACTTCCCTCTCCTGAGCCACTTGTTTCAGCTCCTCAGGGGGAACCCCAAGGCGTTCCCAGGCCAGACAAGAGACATAGTTCCTCCAGCATGTCCTGGATCTTCCCCGGGGCCTCCTCACGGTGGGATGTGAACTCCTCACCAGGGAGGCATCCAGGAGACATCCTGACCAGATGCCCGAGCCTCAACTGGCTCCTCTTGATGTGAAGGAGCAGCGGCTCTACTCTATAGTCCCTCCCGGAAGACCGAGCTTCTCACCCTATCTCTAAGGGAGAGCCAGGACACCATACGGAGAAAACCCATTTTGGCCGCTTGAATCCGCGACCTTGTTCTTTCGGTCATAACCCAAAGCTCATGACCATAGATGAGGGTAGGAACGTAGATCAATTGATAAATTGAGAGCTTTGCTTTTTGACTCAGCTCTCTCTTCACCACAACGGACTGGTACAGTTTGTCGATCTCCCGCTCCCTTCTTCCCCCATTCGTGAACAAGATCCTGAGATACTTAAACTCCTCCACTTGGGGCAGGACAGCGCCCCCGACCAGGAGAAGGCATTTTACCTTTTTCCGGCTAAGGATCCTGGCCTCGGAATTGGAGGCACTGCTTCACACTCAGCTGTGAACTGCTCCAGGCAGAGCTGCAGATCACGACCTGATGAAGCCAACAGGACCACATCATCCGCAAAAAGCAGAGATGCAATCCTAAGGCAACCAAAACTGATCCCCTCAACACCTTGAAATTCTGTCCATGAAAGTAATGAACAGAATCGGTGACAAAGGGCAGCCCTGGCGTAGTCCAACCCTCACCAGAAATGAGCCCAACTTACTGCTGGCAATGCTGACCAGACTCTGACACCGGTCGTACAGGGACCTGACAGCCCGTATAAAGGGCCCGGTACCCCATACTCCCGGAGAATAACCCACAGGGCTCCCTGAGGGACACAGTCGAGCGCCTTCTCCAAGTCCACAAAACACATATAGACCGGTTGGGCGAACTCCCACGCACCCTCCAGGACCCTGCTGAGGGTGTAGAGCTGGTCCAGTGTTCCACGACCAGGACAAAAACCACACTGCTCTTCCTGAATCCGAGGTTCGACTATCTGATGGACCCTCCTCTCCAGGACCCTTGAATAGACCTTGCCAGGGAGGCTTAAGAGTGTGACCCCCCTATAATTGGAGCACACCCTCCGGTCCCCCCTTTTGAACAGAGGGACCACCACCCCAGTCTGCCAATCCAGGGGAACTGCCCCCGATGTCCATGCAATATTGCAGAGTCTCATTAGCCAACACAACTCTACAACATCCAGAGCTTTATGGAACTCAAGACAAATCTCATCCACCCCCGGGGCCCTGCCATCGAGGAGCTTTTTAACCACCTCAGCGACCTCGTTCCCAGAGATTGGAGAGCCCGACCCAGAGTCCCCAGGCTCAGCTTCCTTAATGGAAGGCATGTTGGTGGTATTGAGGAGGTCTTCGAAGTATTCTGCCCACCGGCCCACAATGTCCTGAGTCGAGGTCAGCAGTACACCATCCCCACTAAAAACAGTGTTGGTGCTATACTGCTTCCCCATCCTGAGACGCCGGATGGTGGACCAGAATCATCTCAAAGCCATGCAGAAATCTTTCTCCATGGCCTCCCCAAACTCCTCCCACGCCCAAGTTTTTGCCTCAGCAACCACCCAAACCGTGTGCCACGTGGACTGCCGGTACCCATCAGCTGCTTCTGAAGTCCCACAGGCCAAAAAGGCCCGATAGGACTCCTTCTTCAGGCTGACAGCATCCCTTACCAAAGGTGTCCACCAACGGGTTTGAGGGTTGCCACTGCAACAGGCACAGACAATCTTGCGGCCACCACTCTGATAAGCTGCCTCGACAATGGAGGCACAGAATATGGTCCACTCAGACTCAATGTACCCCACCTTCCCCCGGAGCGTGTTCAAAGTTCTGCCGGAGATGGGAGTTAAAGCCCTGTCTCACAGTAGACTGCCAGACGTTCCCAGCAGATCCTCACAACACGTTTGGGCTTGCCAGGGCTAACCGGCTTTCTCCCCCATCACCTCAGCCAACTCACCACCAGGTAGTGTTCAGTGGACAGCTCCGCACCTCTCTTCACCTGAGTGTCCAAAGCATATAGCCAAAGATCCGAAGAAACGATGACAAAGTTGATCATCGAACTGTGGTCTAAGGTGTCCTGGTGCCAAGTGCACATATGGACACCCTTATGCCTGAACATGGTGTTTGTTGTGGACAATCAGTGACAAGCACAGAAATCCAACAACAGATCACCACTCGAGTTCAGATCGAGGGAGAGGGGCGTTCCTCCCAACCACGCCCCGCTAGGTCTCACTGTCATTTCCTCCATGAGCGTTGAAGTCCCCCAGCAGGACAAGGGAGTCCCCAGGAGGGGCATTCTCTAGTACTCCCTCTAAGGACTCCAAAAAGGGTGGGTAATGTGAACTGCTGTTTGGTGCGTAAACACAAATAGCAGTCAGAACCTGTCCCCCCACCCGTAGGCGGAGGGAGGCTACCCTCTCATTCACCGCGGTAAACCCCAACATACAGGCGCTGCGATGGGTGGCAACAAGTATGCCCACTCCTGTCCGGCACCTCTCACCGTGGACAACTCCAGAGTGGAAGTATGTCCAGCCCTTCTCAAGGAGACTGGTTCCAGAACCAGTGTCATGCGTTGAGGTGAGGCCCACTATTTCTAGCCGGAACTTCTCAACCTCACACACTAGCTCCGTCTCCTTCCCCACCCAATGTCTTGGGACATGCCACGTCCCAAGAGCCAGCTTCTGCAACCGAGGATCAGATCGCCAGGACCCACTCCCTTGGCCACCACCCATCCCACACTGCACCCGACCCCTTTGGCCCCTCTCACAGGTGGTGAGCTCATGAGAAAGGGGACCCATGTCTCCTCTGTGGGCTGAGCCTTTGTGGGCTGAGCCTTTCCGGGCTCCATGGGGAAAAGCCCAGCCACCAGGCACTCACCATCGTGCCCCACCTCCAGGCCTGGCTCCAGGGTGGGGCCCTGGTGACCTGTGTCTGGGCGAGGGAACACCAAATCCGAAGTTATTGTCCATTATAAGGGGTCTTCAAGATGCGCTTAATTTCATTCCCTCACCTAGGACCTGTCTGCCTTGGGTGCCCCTACCAGGGGCATAAAGCCCCAGACAGCATAGTTCCTAGATCATTGGGACGCTCAAACCCCTCCACCATGATAAGGTGGCAGCCCAAGGAGAGGGATAATTTACCAGCATATCATAATTTATATTGTAGAATGAGGAATATTGCTCTACACAGCATTGGTTAATTCTGTTCTAGCAATCAACAGATTCTGTTGATTCTGTCCAGCAGAATCTATGTTTAAAGGGACACAGTGTATTACTTATAACTACAAAATTTCTTAAGAAATTGAAATGGGCCAAAAAGCTAAGGTTATCTTAAATGCTATCAGTATCACTGTGTAGTAGTACCACCATGTTGTCTTACATTGATGTACTCCAATCAATATGATAAATATAGCTAATAAAAAATAGCTAAAATATTTATTTTAGGGAAAACGTTAATGTTAGTGCACTGCCTTGCTTCACATCTTCCTTCGCATCCTGCTTTGCAAGGCAGTGCACTGCCTTACTGCTCTCCAATGCATTACTATGTCCAGGTCCCAATGAACTGAAATACTTATGATAGCTGTAAGGCTAACGTTAGCTTGAGACCTATAACCGGCATGTAGAGCAACAAGCATGTTGACACTACCAGTAGGACATGGGTTATCACCAGCATGTTGTCTAACATACTTCATTTAGTATGTAAAGCTCAGCCTAGCCTCTGTGGGAAGGTGGTGGAACAGAGGACACTCTCCAAGATCAGGGTATATGTCCAGTCAAAGCCATCCCTTTTCTCTCATCGGCGAGGTTCAGTAAGCACCAGATTCCATTTGTGAAGGTGCTCTATTGACAGACTAAAGAAACTTGTTTGTCCCTTGTGCCATTTAGGCTGTATAATGCGGCCACTCCCATCAGGGAAAAAGAAAATTAGCTGATTATGTCCCCTGAGACAGTTGTTGCTTTGGTCTCCTCTTTTAGTGTTGCCTTATTTATTTATTTTTTAATACTTGTTCTTAATGCAATGGGTCTTTCATTTTACTGTTTGTATGAATGGGAGCTGTCTGTCTAATCTCTTGTTCCATTGGCAGATTATCTCACTTATAACAAGACATTTTCCCCATGTTATGAGCAAACTAATCTGCCTCACTCAAATGTACTAAGATATTTTTACTAGAAACTACAGCAAAAATACTTGGTAAAATTTGTTGTTTTTGCAGTGTTGTTGCTGTTCATTGACCTTCTGATGGATGTTTATGTTGATCTCTGCCTTTCATTTGGGTAAGTTTATTATTTATTGTAAGTCTATGACTTTTAACATGCTATCCAGAATAGGTCCTGTCAAAGTCTGTCAGAATTTCAAGTTATTTTGAGTGGTCATCATTGTTGGTCTTTGATTTTTTTTCTAGTAAGATTTCACATTGCATCAAGAGAAACATTTAATGTCAGAAACTGTTAGACAGCTGCTTAAACTGATTGAAGTAGTTTGTCCTGCAATTGGTAGGTTGCCGGTTCCATTCCTGCTCAGTTCTCCTCTGCTGTTGTCCTGGACTTGTCGCTAGTCCACCGCAGGGTGACACATATACACTATATTGCCAAAAGTATTTGCTCACCCATCCAAATAATCAGAATCAGGTGTTCCAATCATTTTCAGTGTATAAAATTAAGCATATAGGCATGTAGACTGTTTTTACAAGCATTTATGAAAGAATGGGTCGCTCTCAGGATGTCAGTGAATTCCAGTGTGGAACTGTGATAGGATGCTGCCTGTGGAACAAATTCAGTTGTGAAATTTCCTCTATCCTAAATATTCCACAGTCAACCGTCAGCTGTATTATAAGAACATGGAAGTGTTAAGGAACGACAGCAACTCAGCCAAGAAGTTGTAGGCCATGTAAACTGACACTCAGCAGATGTTGAAGCGCATAGTGCGAAAAGGTCACCAACTTTCTGCAGTCAATCACTACAGACCTTCAAACATCATGTGGCCTTCAGATTAGCTCAAGAACAGTGCA
>CAEFZX010028666.1:0-25329 GCA_903066825.1 Alfaro cultratus
GGGGGCAGAATAATAAGAAGAAGAAGAAACAGTACAGATACAATAGGCCTTCGCAGCGCTTTGCTGCTCGGGCCTAATTATACACAGCAACCAGAAACAATAAATAAACTGTAAATAAGAAACACTAACAGGGAAAACCGTAAATAAAATGGATTGTGAAGGATTTGTAAACAAAACATATTGTCAGAATGAAAATGATCAAGCACATTTTAATTTATCATGTGATTAATGATTAATTGCTTATTGCGACAGATTTAATCATACCAATGTGTATAAAAAGTGTATTGAACCCCAACTCTTGCTGAAAATAAACCCTTTTATCTAAATTCACAAAACGTTTTGACTAAGCTGTTAGAAATGAGCTGAAAAACAGATTCATATTTAGAAACATCAAAGGTGAAATTGGGAATGTAAATACAGTTGACTGGGTGATTAGAGGAGAAGGATATTGGAGGCAGGAAGATGATGCTAAAAGATTATCAATAAAACATAAAGATAACTATCATCAGTCATTAAATCATTTGTCATCTGGATATTACATTTAGACTCTGAACTCCATACAGTTTCATCAATCTGTCAAGTTTATTGCTGATGGGGAAATTTACCAGTATGAGGAAGCGTCTCAGAACAAAGAGTGCTTAGGCTTTTCTTTAAGAACGACACGTCGGCTCTAACACACATCCTGCAAAGAGCCGCACGTTTCATTGCGATTGGAAAGTTGTGGTGGAAATTGAAAAGAAATGGTGCATGACAAGCCTCCATCCTGCAGAGCTGATCTGTCGACTGCTGCAGCAAAAAGTTGGAGGCTGACTGATGGACAATGTTGCTCTTTACGAGTGAATATTAAGCCTTAAAAACGTACAACAGAGAGGCACCAAAAGAGCAACGCAGAGCTTTTTGTCTATGATTTCATGTTTTTCTTTAATGTTTTCTTTAAATGCTTCTTTTTTTTCTACAAATACTGTCAAAATTGTACATGGAGGCTCAAATATTCATTATTATTCCATAAATTAGAATATTTTTGAAAGGTTACTTTATTTCGGTAAAGGGAGTTAAACTATTTTGAGCAGTTAAATGTGATCTGTTAAGTTAAATAAATACAAAATGAATTAAGTGAATAACTAAGCTTATGAAAAAGAAATACATTTTACCAAAGTGCAAAGCTTGCGTAAAATAAACATTCACCTTCTTAGATGTAAACCTTTCCAGGAATAAGGGAAACAGCCTGCAGCTCTCTGCTCATCTCCACTTGATTGAACATTTCTTCTCACTCTACCAGCTAGAGCTGTGTGAGGAGAACAGGGGAACAAAAGTCCCACACAGAGATTCAAACAATAATTCATAAGTCTGCTTCATCACACCGTTCTCAGAATTTATTTTATGTTTTTTTTCCCCCTAGGGTTTGATCCCAGCAGGCTCCCGTCTTTCTGTCTGACTCGCTGAAAGACTTTCACTTTCTTGGGATGCATTTCAGTTTATTCACAAGTTTGTCTGCATGCAAGTGTTTTTATTATCTAATCATGACAGTAGCTTTGGAGGTGGGATTTGATGGATTATCAGCTTCACCAAAATTAGTGTATTTCATAAAAAGCTGCAATGAAAACACTTTTCTTGCATCATTCGAGTCACATGATCCCACCGGAGGTTGCCACTGGTGGAAAAGACGAAGACAACAGGAAGTGGTGGGGGGATGATGGCACAGCATGTTTTCAAATGAATTGTCGTCTGAGCAAACTTATTCACATTTAAAGAAACAATGCAGTTTATTTTTTTACATAACCAATATATCAACAAAGTTTTGTGTACATTTGTAATGGAAACGTGTGTATAGATTTCACAAAATATTTGCTCCTTAAACTCGAAGAGTGAATATGAAAGCGTGCCCTCTGTGGTGTTGACGAAAAAAATGAAACACTTATAAGATGCTTTGAAATTATATCTTAGCAACATGAATTCTGTTTTGGCTGTCATTTATTGATCTCCTTTGGTTTATGCCTTAAACTCCCATATTGTCTTTTATAATCCTCATTATTCAGCAGGGCAGCACTAAAGACTCATTCAATATGTTTCAAGCCAAGCCAAAGGATTATTTTCCTCCCAAAAGCTGAGCCATTAGTTAATGAAATCTGAACATCTCCTGGACAGGTTACTGCTTCAACTGCCTCATAAGGAGGAATTACCATTAGCATCAGGCGCAGGGCCAACCATGGCCTGCAGAGTCATTGAAACAAGCAAAACTCTTTGATAAACACACCCTCAGGCTTTTAACGGTTCATTTGTTGCATTACAAAGTAAGGAAAGACATCTCATGTAATTTTTCCACTGATTCCACTTTTTGGAAAAAAAATAAAATAAGCAAAAAAAAACAAAATTGAACATGTCAGAGTATGAGTTCTACAGTTAGCACAGCGTTTTTATTTATATTCATTTGAAGTCCTAAGTTTTCTCCAAAAGTCATGGGAAAGCCGACAGCAGAGAAGCATCAGCAGATGGCCAACTCATGGCAGCAACGTTTTCTGAATGAAAGAACAAGTTCACATTTCAGAGGATGCCAAACAATCTGTGTGAAAATGTGCTTGGCCTCAACGATTCTCATACTTTGCTCAGTTTGTGATATCAGGCTCTGACTGCCAGTCAGAAAGCTTCCTAACATACTTCATCTGTCACCATTTCAACATGAGTGAGGCCAGTCAGTTCTGAACCGGCTGCCAGCTGAGAGTCAATCAGCCACTATTTAGTTTTAGCTACTAAAATAAAATCCACTTTGGCAAGTCACAACGTTAGAAGTGTTCGTTTCTGTGCGACTTCCATTTGAACTCCATAGGAATTATGCCAGCATTTACTCAACGGGAGATGATTAAGGCATCACACCACAAACAGGTGGAGATATGATGGATTTCTCCTTCAACTTGTGATGATTGTCAGGGGGAAAAAAGCTCAAGATTAGCAGCTCTGTAAGTAGACAGAAAACGGCTCCACTGTATAATGGAAATATGTAATTTCCAGAGTAGGAATGCACAATGCCTTCGCTTTTGAGATTTTTTATTTAAAAAAACTTTATTTCAAACAAATACATGGGACAGAAACAAAACATCTGTTTAAAATAAGGTTTAAAACAGAGAAACTTTGATTTCTTTACAAACTTAGACTTGGACAATAAGTGGCAGATTCATTAAATGGAATTGTTGCTTTCATGAAAACAACACAGTTTGATTGCAAATTTTGCAAGATGATAATTGTCCCAGAAAGTATTGCAATAAACTATAGTATTGTCATTTTGTGGTCATTTTTAAGTAATATAATAGTGAAAGTATGCCCTATTAAAGATTGATAATTCTTCAATTCTAAAGAACAATTAACATTGTTAATTGTTAATTTAATATTAACAATTAATATCAAATAGTAATATTTTAAACATCCAATATAGAAAAACAAAGCACCCAAAAAAAGTAAACAAAATGGAAATAAAAACCAAACACAAATACAAAGGATGACAAAGTTTCTCTAAACAAAATAGCTTTCAAAAACCATTAATTAAAAAAACTGCAAAACTGCATTTTTAATCTTTCATCCAAAGAAAGTATGCAAATATAATTCAACGTTTTTGGTGTTTCTGAAGACTTTATCCAACATGTTATTTGATGTTTAAAGTTATTCTGGGGTTAGCAGACATAAGTCACAGAGATGTTTTGTTTTTTCCGGTCCGCCTCTCTCTGGGAAACTGGGATACAAGCAGAGTAAAGGCTGAGGAAAGCCTCCTACCTTCTCGCTGACATTTATAATCAAAGCAAACTCATTTCACAATAACTCACCGCAGCCTGTTTGTTTGAGAAATGTTAGACATTCCATGGAAGCAATTTCACACAGTTTTTATGCACATCGACAGAATTTCCTGCCTGATTTTACTTCCTACTGTTTAATTTTTTATAATTGAACTAATTCTTTCTCACTTCCTTGGTTTCTGTTGTGTTCATTTTAACAAGATCTTGAGTGCAGAATGAACGTTGGGAGAACGTGAGGAGTACCAACACAATGCATCTCAAAACAATTCAAATATGTGAATTTTTGCATGCGTATGTTTAGCACTCTTCATTGTTTGTTCCGACAAATGTCACAGTTTGCTGAATACATCAATTCATTTGTTTTTATACTTGCCATTTGCTCAATAAAGTTTCTTATAAAAGGAAAATGTGAGGTGGGAAAATGGAAGTGCTGTTTAAACAGACTTTCAAAATAAGAGCATGACTATGAACGTCTACGAATTCTTAATGGTCGATAACCAAAACGTCAACACTGTCAATTTTTTTTCAACTGAAAGTTTACAGAAAAGCCAAGTAGGTTAGAATTTATTTGGAAACTTAATTTAGAGGAAGCTAAGTGCGCTAAATATTTTCAAAGTAAGGAAAGTGACTGAAAATGACGCCCTGTTCTCTTGTGATTTTCATTTCCTTCCTAATTAATGGCAACACTGCAATTGTGAAATTGTGTTTTTGTGACACTAACCAGGGAGCTCTGGGAGAAACGCATTCATTAAAGCTTGGTATATTGTTTTAGAACCTAAACCTGTTTTTCCATAGATATATAAATATATATATAAAAATATCCATGGGGTAGAAATACTCACTTAATGCATTGTAATTTGCTGCTTTTCAAAGATAGTTTAGATAGAATCAATATATGATCACTGAATCCATATTTGATATTCTATCAATAAAAAACAGAGGTTTGTTGTAGTTTTTTGTTTTCTTTGTCAAAGAACATTTGTTGAAGATGTGGTTACATTCATGCTGATACTCTCTAGGGATTCACTTCCTGGCATTGCTGGTGCATTTCTGCACGTTCTGCATTCCTCCACATTCTTCTAGCTAAAGCTGCAGAAATCCAACATAATTTATAGAGACGGCTTTTAAATCAGAGAGTGGCCAGTGCATCTCCAGCTGCTCACCAAGACGCTGTGATGTTCTCCATGCCGGCCTGCCTTATTCTGTGCAAGACCCTCCATGTTGAAAATCAATTATTCTGCCAGGAGTGGAGCTATAATGAACTGTGGACCACTGTAGTGCTCCAAGATTAAAAATGCCCAGATTGGAGAAGAGTGAGGAAGATTCAAAGGTTTGGGAATCAAACACTGTTGAAATCTTATCACAGCACCGGATTTTCTTTTTCACTCGTGTAGCAAATTTTGTTGGATAAAAATACAAAACAGCAATTATTACGGGCATATCTGATGGTCCATATCTAATGATGTGTAACTGAGCAAGAGATTAGGATAAAGTAATGTCTGCTGCTTTGGTGTTTTACAGGGCTGGTTTACTCTTAGAATTGAAATGTCATCTTGCTGTTGTCCTGTAAAGTGATTAGATGGTGGAAGTGAAGGTTCCCTCATCACTGGGTTTTACCTCTGCATGAGCTGTACAATGGCAGCTGGAAAAGACAAGTGTTTTGTTGTTGACTTACTGTTCAGAAACCACTTATTGCATTCTTGCTCCTTGTGCAGCAGGCTTCACTTCTGCTTTTCAAAGATGTACAGCTATATAATGTGTTATCAGTCATTTTCACTTGAGTATAAACAGTGAGTTGGAGGTCGTGGCCATCAGCCGCTTCTTTGGATCTGAACTGACAAGATGCCCTAAAACAGCTCATTCTGAAAGGAGGCAGAACTGAGCAGACTGAAATCGCGTTATCTAAGAATAATTATGTGCAAAAAATGTAATGAAGATGGTTTTTTTAGCCTATCCTAATCTATCCGAAGAAGCATAATAGGTAACCTTTAAATAACACAAATCTACAAAATCTTTAGTATGTTTTGGATGTTCAATGATTTAAAGACATCTGGTCCTCAAAAATATTCCACTTTTCCTGCACTATTTCAGGAAACGTGTGTTACTTTTTCTGAAATAGTGCATATCTAGAGCAAGAACTTTTGATTTGATGATTTTAGTCAATGTGGCAAATAGTTTGGACACCACTGGTGTGTGAAATAACTGCTCTGCAAAAATGTTCATAAAGCACTGATGTGTGGTGTGATTTCTATCAAACATTTATTCCTTTTGTGACTGACGCAAGCATCAATTTTCTGGCTATTTTGTTAAGAAGAGCATCTCAGAGCTGAAAAGTCATTTTCCTGGCAAGACAATGAAGTTTATTCTGTTCCATTAAATGTGACAGACAGCTGTCCTTGTGGTGATTCCCACTGGCCTAAGTGAGGATTCGTTAATGTCAGTTCTTTCAGACACTATGCGACTCTTAAATGATCTGTGCTCACCCCTTCCACCATCTTGTTTTTTATTTAAATCTCAGTGCCGTCTGATGCCTGAGGGGAAGCAAACACGACATCCCCGGTTTGCTCCCAGCCCCCAACATCGCTGCAGGTTCCCCTCTTTTACTTTAATAGCATTCCCTCGCCTTCCGAGTATCACACACAAATGAAATGCCACATACAGGCGCAGGATGGGGAGGGGATCTTAAAACTCATTTAGAATGGGCCAGAAACATATTGGGTATGGATTTTAAAGCGTGTAGTTTTCTCTTGAAGAGGGGAACAAAAAACCCATCCACCTGGGGGGTTTCCACCATGAACTGTGCCCCAGTAATGACAGAAAACACAGGCTGTGAGACAAAGCCTTCATTGATAAAAACACATGAAATGAAGCAGAGAACAGTATCAGCAGTGACTGCAAGACGACGCTTTCATTAGGCACCGACACACACCTGAACCCAGCGAGAGTATTTAGAGGCTGTGCTTCATCATGTGGTGCATTCAGGCAAGACAAGTCAGCTGCAGACTGTGACATGTTCAGTCAGTCAATTCATGTTGCTGATTGAAGACACTGCAGCAATGGTAGACAGTGATTTTCTATTCTCTATTCCCTCCTGCAACTGAGGAAAGCAGGAGCAGCAGGAGCTCTGGTTCGGTTCCAGGAGGTTCACTCTTGGTTGTTTTATAGATATAAACCCTAAATCACCTGGGCATCATGTAACATAAATGCAACATTTTAACCTGTGAGTAGAGTGTCACTTCTTCTCCTTTGCATGTCATTTCAGTGCATCGCTGGTCAAGCTGTGATGAGGCATTTCCTGCACACACCAAATCTGTAATGGTGATAAATCTGTGATATATTCTGTAGTGAACTCTTAAAAAGTGATCGTTTTCTGCTCTGGTCAAGTCATCTCAGCGAACTGATGCGTTTACAATCTGAGTTTTAGAAACTCCTTTTTTCTATTTTTGTACTTTATGTATTGATTTATTTGAATAATAATACACTTTATTTGGAAAGGGACAACGTACAGCTCAAACATGATTGTCACCATTTGATGCTCTGTACCAAATTGTAGCATAAGCTAATTTGTATTTGGAGTCTTTTGAGAGGTTATAAAAATCCATATACAATACAATAATAAAAAACCCGTAAAATTTAACACTACAAATTGCTTTCTAATAACGGCACACAGACAAACACACATAATCACTGGTACACTCACATACACAGAGTCATATATTTAATGAACTAAGTTAATGAACTAGGGCACGGAGATATTGATTTTATTGATTAATCAAATTTTTGGCTTTTGAAGATTTAATTTTTGGAAAATTTTGATCTTTTTTTTCACCAATGTGATGTCATCGCGCCCTACGCCGCCATCTTGTTTGACAAGCATGTTTTATATTTTACGTTTAGTATATTAGTACAGTAATATAGCAATTCTATTACAAACAGTGATCATTATTAATTTGATTTGTGAATATTGAGCATTAAAAAAGCGAGGTGCTAACCACAGGTCTGTTTCCAGTGTCCTGCATTAAAAGACAAGATTTTGGTTTATCAGCCGAACAAAGATGGTAAACTTCTAGGAACATGTTACCTCTTGCCAGGCCTAATCTGAGAGTAATGTTGGAACCATAAACTCAAATACCTAGAGATAAACTCAACGATTTCAATGTCACTCAAGATACAGTATCTCGCTTGAAGAATATTTCTGGTACATTTGACATGTTTTCCCCTTTCCCCACTGACAGTCTTATAATGATTTATTCAAAACCAGAACATAGTTGGAATAGTCTGTGCAGGTGGACGATAATCAAATTCATAGTGTGCACAAAACGTTGTGAGGGAAACATGAATTTATTGGAAGGTTTACTTGAATGAATATTTGGCTGTTCCTGTGGGTTTCA
The DNA here is from genome assembly GCA_903066825.1 of Alfaro cultratus. Taxonomy (NCBI): domain Eukaryota; kingdom Metazoa; phylum Chordata; class Actinopteri; order Cyprinodontiformes; family Poeciliidae; genus Alfaro; species Alfaro cultratus. Next base: position 8,174 of record CAEFZX010028666.1, read on the forward strand.
TGTGAGAAGCCCCGTCTTTCTTTTCTTCCTCTGACTAAACTTTCTTAAACATCATAATTGTCCTGCCTTGCTTGGAGCAAAGGAATATGTAAATTTTTGAATTTTAAATCACACAGTAGCCGTTATGTTTTTGATGTTTGTAGTTCCAGCAAAGACATTTGTAATGTGCTGGCTTAGCAGCAGCCTGGGGCCGAGCTCTGAGTGCACCCAGGCTCTTCTTGTTACCTCTGCATTAAATCTCTTGAAGTCCAAAACCAGCCAGAGGCAGGAATCTACTAACTACACATACAGTATATGCTGTTTGAGATCCTATATATTTGCTGTAGTTAATTCAATCTTTTTCCCCCGCAATGAAATAATATACACTTGTCCACTTAAAGAGCTGCTTCCTTTGTGTTCTCAAAGAAACTCCAACTTACAATAAACATGGATATTTAATTCCCTTTAGATGACTTCTTTGTAATGTTTTGTAAGCATTTAAGCTGGTATTTTGTGGGTTTATTTGGAAACAGGATTTAGATGGGAGTACAAGAATTTTCACTGCAGGTATACAACTAAATCAAAGTTATTTGCTGTAGATAAAGCTGTTGTTGTTCTGCAGAGAAACAGAAACCCGGATCACTTTGATTGATTCTCCTCACTATTCTGACTATGAAACACTCAATATAAATCATTTCAATGTGAAAGCTCATACATAAATCCCAGCTTCGCTCTGTTATCTTTTATGATGGCGGCTGTTTTTGTTTTTTTTGTGTTTTTTTTTGTTTGCCTGGAATTGCATTTACTTTCTGATTTGCAGTGAAAATAAAGTGAAACATGTCTGAAGTTGAAAGTGGACTTGCTGGTAGAGTTGAAACAATTAAATTGTGAAAATCAGTTGCGATAATTGTCAACTTAGTAATCAATTAATTGTTAAGTGGAGCATACAGACTCAAAAACAGGCCATTTACTGAAAGTACACACTCAGAGCAGTAATTAAAACAAAGAATTTATGATAAAAAAAAATATTTTTTTTAATCTTAAGATAAAATACATTTTACCTTAAATATGTTTTAGCTAAAACTCCTCAAGTGGCAGTTTTAGCTTCACCTGGTTCAAAATCAGTAAAGGAAAAAATCTCCTAGTAAGTACCCTTAATACCCTTTACTTACAATTGATCACTTAATCCAAAAAGTAATCAACAGATCAGCCTTGCATTATATTGATAAGTCAGACCACTCCAACAATAGGAAGTTGGCTACAACACAAGGAATTCTGGGTAACTACAACCAAAATCAAACATGCTAGTCTTGAGCTAGCGGGAGAAATAGCTTGTAGTCTTTTGCCAAAGACAAAAGAGAAATCCTATAAAAAAAAAGAAAAATCTGGTGGCGCTCCATTTTTGTTTACATTTTGTTAAGATGGACGTTGTGCTCAGGTCTTCTTCTGAAGTTTTCATGTTGTTTGAGCAGTTCTTGGTTAAACCCCGCAGCAGATACAGTCTGTCTCTCTGTCTGAAACCTGCTCCATGTTTTGGGCTAATTCACTCATTCTTTCTTTCACTTACAGTTTGTTTCTGTTTTTGTTTCTTTGTTGCTGACAACGCTGCGCATAAACTGAGTGCTTCTTGCTGGACAGCAATACTGCCAACTAAATATGTGTAAGTGTTTCTGTAGGTGGGAAAGTGTGAAGGATGTGGCACTATGCTGTTGTTACTGACAGAACCCAGAGGAGTTTCAGTGGGGCTCCAGTGTCTGTGCTGCCGGATTAATAGCAAACCTCCAGTCAGCTGCAGCTTAGTGAGATATGAGTGTGAGAATGTCAATGTCTGAACCGGGGAATCTCTCTGCTTTGGAGGCTACATGATCTGTACTAGTCATAATACACCTGTGGAAATTTCTCCACCAATCACAACCAGCGCTTCAGATTTCAGTTATGTTGTGCGTAGACTGTTCACGCCTGAAAAAATATTTGAAATCACATCCCAGGTTGAGCAAACAACAAACAAAAGCTTATTGAACAAATAAAATGTGCTTCATCTATGTTTACTTGTTTCAAGGTGAACCAAAATGAATGAAAATCAATGCTTAAAGCCACTAAAATGTCCCATCACACCATTCTGGTGGGGGAAAGAGTTGCACCTCCCTCTTCTTTGCTGCTCACTGCCAGTCAACTCACTGGAAAAAGGCTACTATGTTTTTCGTCACTACAAGGACTAGAAATATTTCCCTTTACAAAAAGCACAATCTTTCAGATCTTGGAAAAGAATGAAGTCCCACCCATTTAGGCTTTGTTTATACAGCAGGACTTGATGCTTACTTCAGATTGTTTGGCTTGATGGTTCATACCTCCAGTTAAATGCTGGTAGTTCTGCATCATGATGATGTTTCCTTCATGCAGGTGATGTTCTTTAAAAGAAGCTTCTTTTGTTTTGTTTTGATGGGCTTCCAGGTTGTTCATCAGGAGTTTTTACTCCAAAATTGCTTGAAATTCCTACAAGCTCCATTCATTTGTTGAGCAAATTGTTGAATTGATTTCTGGATGTTTTTGTCTCTTGGAAACCTGGTGGTTCAGCTGGAATACAGAGTGAGTTGTGCTGCAGCAAGGCGCTGCCTCTGTTCTGGTCAGGCAGTGTATCTATTGTTATCCTCCCATGTCGTTGGAGATTGTATCTTCTGCAGGATGGTGCCTGACCAGTGCTGATTCAATAAGATGCAGCACTGATGGCTCCTCCTTTACTGTGTGAGCCGGGCATCAGTCTCCCTTTGCCTCCTTCCACAAATGTAGAAACTGCTTGGAGAATAAAAGCAGTGGAGGATAAAAGTAATTAGAGAATGAGGTTTTTTTCCCTCCATTGTGACTGTTTCTCATTTGCTCTGTTGTTCACAGCATAAATCCGTCTTTGGTTTCTCACTTTCTGGAAGATGAATTGTGTTATTAATTGGAATTGAAATGCTGAACATCCTAATGAGCCCCTGCATACATTGTCTTGCTCATGCTCATTTTTCATGAGCAAAAGCACTTTTTGCGTCAAGCCCAAGGGGTCATTTTCAATTAATCCCAAGCCTCGCTGTAATTGGCTCCCAAATTCTGAGTCTCTAGAAGGAGAAAGCCCATTCTTTATTTTCTTTTCTTACACGTTGTTCGCTTGGAGGCTTTCTTCCGCCTACTTCCTGCCAATAAAAAGCCTCCCATGGCTTTATTTATTAAACGTGAGGTGTAAGGTATTAGTAATCATGAGTCATGTTCTCGTCCTTTTCCCCCCGACCAGCTGACAGATTGAGCCTTATGTTCAACAGGAGCTCAAACAATGACCTAACATATTTTCTTATGTAATGTTGAATTCAAGACAGAACAGATGCTATAGTGGCTCCTGAAAGTCTGCACAACCCTGTTAAAATGTTTAGTTTCTTTACAACTTTTAATAAAACTTTTATCCTCAACATTTCAACTATAAAACACTTCAGTCAAGTGACTAAGTGTAAAAATTTAAAAGAGTTCATTGACCTGATTGTAAAAGTAGGCATACCCTTAAACTAATACAGTGGAGCCCTTCCTTTTTCTGGTTCAGAGTTCACAGATTCCTCTATTCTTGGATTGTTTTGAAGGGCATATCTAAAATATTCAAAAGAAAATTCAGCTTGGGAAGTTAAAATACTTACCCACAATGCTACCTGACGCGCTATTGGCTGGCATTTACAAAGAAGCCAATCCAGGAGTTCAGTTCCTCTTCCTTGGTTCTGATTGGTTGTGAACTTAGCCAAAAATTGGAAAATCTGCAGAGAATGCAGATGTTCCCTTCAAAAACATAAAAAAATAAAATAAAATACAAAAAAATTTGCAGAAAACCGCCATTGATAATTTGAAGAAAATCTGGGTTTCATTAGAGAAGCTGGTTTGGGAGGCTAAGAAACTTACAGAAGCAATGAAGACGCTGTAGGAGTTTCAGCTCTGCAGTGGGTTTAGTTCTACATGGGAAAATGAGTGCGGTTGTAAAACAGAAGCATTTTCTTCCCAAACGAAGCATCCAGACCCATCCTAGCCTACACTAACTAGGTTTCATGTGATGGAACCAAACTTAAACTAGTGGGTTTAAAATATTACACTGAACATTATGAAAACAACACCATAAGATATAACTGTGACATCATGAGGATCTGGATTTATTTTCCTCAGATGGAGCTGACATTTTGTCAAGGTGAATAAAAATTAAGAACAGAGCAGAGTTCCAGTTTGACCCAAAATCTTCAGATAACCTCTGAAGAAGAAGAGGGGTCTTATTTTTCAACTTTAGTAAGTCCTAAATTGCATCAGAATCAACAAAAGGATGAATAAATCTGACAGAAAATATGTTCAGTCATCTGAAGAGGGCTTTGGAAACGAGATGTTCTCCTAGTTTAAAAGATTTGGAAAACATTTGCAAAGCAGATCGGACAGATGTTGAAATCAAAACTAAAGCGTCAGTTTAAGGATTAGCTCCAAATACTACCACGATATTGAACTTCTTGAAGTTTTTTTTCCCTTGTCACTGATTTGTTTAACAGAATAATTGTTGCACTATTTTTGGAAAATATTTTGAAACATCTATTTGTAGGCTTTTGCAAATTGTGCAAATATTTCCTTTTGATAAAGCTATTTACTCATCTTTTGACTTAATATTTGTAAGTGGGATTGTGTTGATTAACGCTCAGTATAAAACCTTCAGAAAACTGTTAAACTAACAGACTGATTCAAGAGTAAATTTGTTCATTTTGGAAGAATAGAATAAAAAATCACATACTGTTAAGTAAGGACAGAAATTCAACATAAACGCTGAGCTGTTATGTAGAATGTATAATAATAATAATAATGTACTCCCATTCAAAGGAATGTGCAATTCAGTCAGATAATTTAAAAAAAAGAAATGAAAAGAACTGAATACGGGTGTAAGTAGAGTGTGCTTGAGAGAGTAAGAACTGTTCTTTAGGTTTTGTCAAAATACATTTTGTGAAACCATCCATGAGCTCCAGCACACTTGAGTTATGGAGCAGGACAACAATCCTATACACACCAGTTAGTCCATCTCAGAATGAATCAGAAAGCCAAAATGATGGGTTTGTAGTGGCCCTGTCAAAGTCTGGATCCCTAGACAGGTGTTCATTCTTAAAATTAACTCCCTATGTGGCTAAATTAAAACAGTTTAGTCAAAATTTCTGCACATTGATCTAAAGCATTATTCCCATTTAAAGACTTGATCGACTATCGGCAAAATCTTTTCATTTAAAGGAGCAGCATTATCCATTTTCAAGGCACATAGTGCCATTTTATAGCACAATAAAGTAACTATGTTACCTTTAGTTATAAAAATACCATATATAAGAAATGTAAACTAAAAGAAATTTGACATTTGACATTGCACCTTGAAAAGGAGCCTCTGTTTCTTTAAAAAAAAAAAATCCTGCTCTTTCTGAATCTCTGCCTTCAGGAAGTCATCACAACATGGCTCCTCTATTAACCTTTTAACAACATTTTACCAGCGTTGCTCTGAGAAGTAGCTCAGCAGATGGGCAGTTCCACTGGGTGTCTCCTAATTGCTGCTGGCTAGTCTGAAGGAGTCATGGGGGACTCCTTCTGTGAGGCAGAAGCTTGGAAACTGCAGCTCTGAGGAGGAGCTGCGTCTCGAAGGCGGGGCTAGGTTCACCCAGTCATTTTGCAGAGCCGACTGGTTGCTATGGAGATTAAAGCGACAGTCCAGGTTTTTGATGAGGGAATAACGATAAAACACAAATTGAAGACCAGGAAAGTCTGTTTTATATAATAATTCCCCTTTAAAAAATTTAAATCCTAATTTGGCATCTGCATTTTGATTAAAATCAGGTTTTCTATGTCTGATATTAACATTTGTGGAGCTGAAACATTTAAGTACTAAAAAAAGAAATGTGTGTGAGAGTAAATACTGAGTCCTGGCTCTGCGCAGAGGAATAACGCCTCTGTTATGCTGAAAATGACTCTCAATTAGAGTGTTGTGCACATTTTTGCAGATCTTGTGGGTGGAAAAGTTGGAACCAATTAATTTAATTTCCATTTTTTTAATGGGAGCGCTCAGAGGTTCCACCTCTTTGTAACCAGTCCACTTAAACGAGCACCGCCTGAACTCATCACGGCGTCTCCATACGTCTATATTAATAAACTCTCTTTTAAGGGAATGTCATCACATCGTTGCTATTAGCGGTGAGACAAGAGAAGAAAAGAATAGACTTAGTGGGTGTATCTCTAGTGAAAATCTGTTACAGCCCTGCTGAAGCTCTCAGCAGGCATTTTCCTGCTGGCTTGTACAACACAGTATCTGACCACACACTCCTGCTGGCGAACATAATGTAATCCGTCTGTCTCCTCCTCCAAACACACTCCGTGCTCGCAAATCCCTTCCCCTCTTCAGTTTAATCAGGAAACACTGCAGCAACAAGCTTTTCTGTTTCATTATTTTATTTTATTTTTGTAAATCACTCCTTAACGCAAGCGCAACAGGCAGCATTAACGCGCCATCTCCCGAGCCCATAGTTAGGAATTACAGTGGATAGTTATCATTAAAGTCAACTCCCGTGGTTGGTATAGCAACAGGCTCACAAGGTGCTTTAAAATAAATTCACTTCTTAGTCATCCTCTTTGGTGCAAGATGAGGCCCGTTATTTTTTTTTTTTAACCTCTTATCATTAGATGCTGTGCTACCCCTCGGTGAAAAATAACTCAAGAAGAAGAAAGCATGAGTGGAAACCACATCTGGACACTAGTGTTGTGTTGTTGTTTTTTTTTTTTTTTAGCTAGCCCCTGATTAGAAGAACGGAGATCCTCCTCCAGAGCTGTTGAGCTGCGTGCGTCACTCATATCTCTCGTGGCTCAATGTGTGACTGAAGGAGATGTGCTTCAATTAAGTCAAATGGAAATGAATTGAGGGAAATAAGGTTTATAATAAGTTTCAATAGAGATTTACGGTTGGGACTTGAAATGTAATTTCAGAGGGCTGCAGTCATTCTCCCAGTTAATCTTATTTGTTTCTCTGTAATTGTCACAGAGGGCCTCACAGCTATGATGTGTGTTTCTAATAATTCTAAATGCTGAGTTTATAAAGTAACTATGGAAAGTATTTTATTCACTGTGATAATCAAGTTGCATTTTCAGATTCGCGTTAAGAGTTTGGCAGCCTCTGGACAAGGTTGAGAGTTTGTTTGAAATTCTCCTAAAGCTTTAGAAACTTGAAAGCTGTGGGCAGCTTGAGTTTGATTACAAATTCAAGGAGTTCCCACAGTAATCACAAGTCGTTCCAGGTGGAGTAGTTCAGCGGCTGACGGGCGCAAACATGCAGCAAGCACATGAATAATGCAAACTCTGCAGCATACAAAAAACAAATGCCACAAAATATGGTGCAATACAATCCAATCCAAAACAGAGCAGAAACCTACAACCAACAAAACAAATGAAACCAAAATCACCAAAATCAAACCAAAAATATGCAATATTTTTCACTGCATATGAAAAATACTGCAATCACATAAAATCGAAGCAAAAACCTTTAAAGAACAAAATAAAAGAAACAGAAAAGAAATTACTCCTTGATGTAATTTTTTCCCCAAAAAGTTGCTCAAGTAAATATATTATGCAATACTGAAAGAGGTTTTAAAAAATAGTGAGAAAAAGGCTGAGGGAGGACAGAGCCCAGGAGTTCAGCTGTCTCTGTGTAACACATCCTGCTCAAGTGTTGAATGGGAACGTTCACTGGCTGCTTGGTGTCTGCAGGCTGTGATCACAACTCTGCTAAGCCGTCAAATGGAGGTGCTCAACAAACTGAAGCAGGACGGAGGAATTTTAGGGTGCCATGTCCTGATATTGCTGCTTTAGGCTCCTTCGTTTTTCTCCTCCCTGCAGTAAATAGTCAAGATACCAGCAAAAACATGTAAGAATCTCCTCAACAATTATTAGAAAAGCATAGATTACTATCCAAAGAGATATATCAATAAAATCTAAATGAAAAGAGAAAACTATTTTTCCATATTTTATTTTGAACTGTATTTATACAGGATAAATGTAAGGATGCTTTGTGTAAAAAGGTCCAAACTTACTGAAACGCGTGTTTCCTGTCCTCTTCTGTGATGGTGCTGCACCAAAAACCACTGAAGGGAACAGCATGAAAACCCTCAGAAGAAGACACTTCCTTCTTCACCAAATGTAAACAGAAATGGAGTAGCTTCAGATTTTAGCGGTTGTAGGATTTCTCTTTTGTCTTTGGCCAAAGACCACAAGCCTTTTTACCGGTAAAGCTGGACTCTTGTGTTTGTTTCGGTTGTATTTTTCCAGAATGCCCTGTGATATAGTAAATTTCCCACTTTTAGAGCGGTCTCTGGTCCGCTTGCATTCACATATGCATCCATGCCACGTCACATTAAAACTTTAGCTTTAATAACAGAAAGCTACATCATTTTTAAAGTGTAATCAGTAATACTTTTATAACAAATTTATGTCAGATCGGGATTTCTTGGTTAATGTCAAGTTGTCATAACAAAGACATTTTGAATAATGTCAACTTTGTATTAAAAGTGTCATGATTTACCGAATGACACTTTATGACAACAATTATAAATATTCATGAAGACTTACTCATGTCCATGACAGGTGTTATGTCATGTTTATGATGGTGTCATGACAGTCTTATTCACAACCTGTCAACTAAAGTGTTATCCAATTTTTTTCTAATTATCCCTAAATGTATAAACTGTAGGTCCTTTTTCTTTTTGTCAATTCTTCTCTCATAATCTGTGCAAAGACCAGATTAAATCAGAGTTAATAGGCAGTGGTCTTATTGGTTACCTGACTGTATCTGCACTGGGATTAGCTGCGCTCAATGCCAGATCGTGCAGTCTGGGCATCTGAACCACATGTCAGATTGACCTAGCACAGTCTAATCAGCCACTGTGAAAACAGGAGGTCAAGGGGCCAATCAAATGATCAAAGAGAAAACCACTTTTATGGTTAAATTTTTTTCTGGCTGTCTCTCTCAGCATGCCTTCTGGTTACATCAGATGAAAAAAGAAAACCCTTTTCTCTTCTAAAAGAGGCCTTGAGCTCGCAAAGCTGCGATCTGTGCTATAAGAAACGTTTTTGACGCGGTTGGAGAAGAAAAACATTCAAAATGTTCAGCCTTCAGTATTCATTGGGGTCATTTCATTCTGCAGTCAGAAGTCACTGACGCAGATGATGCTCTTTGTTAAGGCTGGGTGGGTGAAACATAAAAGAAGGCTTTCGCTTGCCACATTAATTGGAGCCTTTAGTAAAGCCCAGTAATATTTCCCTTTACAACAAGGTACAATGATTAAAATCAAGACATAGGTGTAGCTGGAAAGTGAACCAGTCAGACAACCACAGTAGTATTTCCATGTCGAACCGGTCAACCCTTCAGGATTATTTTCTGTGAGTGAAAAACACTTCAATAACTACTGTATATTTTCAGTAGAATCCTGACTTAATATCCTTTAGTTTCACTCTCTACTGAAAGTGCGTCATTTTATCTCTTTTTGCAACAGCATCCTCAGTGAACCCTCGTTTCCAACGATCTGTCCAATTATCTGAGGCCAAACTTAGCTGGGCAAGGGCCAATCAAATAATCACTTTGAAGGACACCCATTCACTTTCATTTTGCCTGAGGATCACACCTGGGTGTTATTACCTTTTCTATGCTGGAGCCGCTCTGAGTCACTTTGACAGTTTGCATCAGTGGCCTTGAGACAGAAAATGGTTTGATTTGATGGGCTCTTTTCAAAGCATTGAGAGCTGGTCGCTTGGTGTTGAGTAGGAGATGTTGCCGTTTCAGTAAATCACTGTATCTTAATATTTTCACAGCTATAGGCCTATAACATACTTTTCCTTTTGTGAAGTCAATGTTATGTATAATCTCATCTTCTTTAGTCATATAAAGTTGTTTATAATATTAACCACCAGAGTCCAGTGGATAGGTTCCAGCAGCCCTGCATTTGCCAGTGTTTCACAGTCCAAGGGGGCCATTCCTGTTTCCATTTATCACCTCCTGTCTTTGAATTAATTTATGAGGATGAGCCAATTTGTGACTGTATGTTCGTCATATTATCTGCCATATGTGAGGATGCAAGTAAAAAGGCTTGTTTTGGTTTGTGCTTTCATATTGATGAGAGGAAATAATTCACGCAGAAACCAAAATCTGTTCTCTTTGATCTCTGAGGCTGATCACACTGAGGCTTAAACATCTGAAATATTTTTTTATGAACAGTGCTGCGACCAAAACCAAATCTTTTTTTTTTTACAAACTTTATGAGCTGGAATACTTCACCTTTTGTATCTTTTAATTATCGTCTCTAAATATGACACTGAAAACACTTTTGGTGGTAGTGACAAATTTTTTTATTCTGTTTCTCTTGCTCTCAATAGCCTTGCATGCGCAATTTAGAGATGTGCGTATTTTTATTTTCTGTTCCTGGCTAAGAAAAAATTATTTCAAAAATTTAGATTTTTCACTAAAATCAAAATTTCTCTTTCTTCTGTTTGCTTTTAACTTTGACTTGGAGTTCGGTTAATATTTTCCTCACTTCCTCTTGTTTATTGTACACCCTCTCTGTTTTTCTAATTTGTACAGTGCACTGTTGTTTGCCCGTATTAAACTTTAGTTTTCACACGATCTGGTTTCTACATTCAGTTATCAAACCTGCCCTCATAATCTTCTAAATCCTCTATATCATCTCGATATAGAGGATTTATGTAATGCAAGACTCTGCCGGATTTGATCATCTTTACTATTACTAGTTTTGTGATACGTTGCACAACTACTTCCAGTCTCATTGTCTAGGTAACGGTAACGTTCATTGGTATGTTAATGCTACCATTAGTATTATACATTAGCGTTCATTAGCAGGTTCCTCACACTGACCCAAAGCATAAACTGATTTATGTACATTTGAGCTATTGCTTCTTGGAGTTTGCACATGATTGCTGTTTGCTTTTCACTGTAAAAAATAGTCCATTAAACCCCTTTATTTAATTTTTTTTCATGTTACATTTTGACAAGGTCAAAGTGACACATTGCACAGCTTTACTTCTGTTTGAAGCCAGTAAGCATTAACTCTCTACTTTTTACATTGGTGGCTGCTCCACTTACCCTGCAGCACATCATCTTGAAGTTGATGGTCAAAGCAACACCTGCTGCAAAGAATGTAACGTTTTGCTCTGCATTACAGAGACCAACCTCTGTTTTCATGGAAACATGTCTGCTTATAGAGATAAATATGGGCAGCTTTATTGTGGATTTTTTTCTCTGTTTGTTTGGACCTTTTCCAAACTAGCTGCGGTTCTGTTGTGAATGTTCTTTCCAGACGAAAAACAACCGAACTGAGCCAATCAGAGTTCTGCAGACAGGAAGAGAGCGCCGCCTTGATAATGAGCTGCTCCGCTGTCTGAAAAATTCAAACACTGTCTCCCAGAGTAGTGTTGGGACTGATAACTTCAACTGTACAAACACAGATAGGAAGAAACTACCTGAAGTGACGTATTATTTGAAATGTAAGAAAACCTGATGTAACTTTCAGGCAACCTGTTTCGAGAAGCTGCGGTGGCCAATTTCTTCCCTTTTAGAAATAACTAGAAAAAGAACAAAGAAGACTTTTCACACAAAGTATAAATGTATAACCATGTCATAAATAACATTATTATAATTAAAATGTTACAGTATTTTAGCAGCAGTTAGAACAACTATTGCTTTCTTGTGAGATAACATCAGTTAGCTCATGTAATGACAACCAAAAACTCCTCCTGTCTTATTTCCTGTTCATTTTTAAAGCCTCACTGATGCTGAAAAGTCGAGTCGTCTTCACTCAGTCAAAGAGTCGGGTCAGAATAGTGCTGTTGGGTTTTGTTTGGTCAGAGACGATCACACTGGTCCAGTCGACAGTGGATTTCTCAGAGCATCTCAAAAGCATGTTGATGGAAGTGTAATTGTGTCATTTGCACCTATAAAGTCTTCCAGCATCGTTCCATAAACAGAGAATGCTTCTCCCATTTCCACTAATAAACAACAGTACAGTAGCATCACTGTGGTGGCTGGCTGAGGCACAATGACATCATAAACTGAGGACAGTAGTGGACGGTGACTCCGCCCCCAAAATCCTCCCACTTCTGCATTTATTGACAAAAACGCTAAAAATGATGTGATAAAAAGCTAGAAAATTACTTTAATTTTCCCTTTGAGTCACTTAAAGGCATTTAATATTCATAAACCGGCTTTCTGCTGTTAATCTGCCTATTTAATTATCAAATGTAAAGCCTTTTATTGTCGATTGAAACAGCATGTATTAATTAAAGATAACTGGTTTGACATTTCTTGAAGATGATTAGGTCGTCAACACAGATGATGATATCCAGGAACATAAATATCTCCATAAAACCACCTGAGCTAACCTGTGTGAACCAACTCAGAACAGTTCAGGTCGTCTTTCTTTTATTGATGACCCTAATGAGCGAGTGGGCAGGCGAGACAATCAACATGCAAATGAGAAGTATCAGTGCGACAGCTTCTCAAAGGATGAGCCGTATTAAACACACAGATTTATAAATAACAATCACACATTTCTGTGATTTTGTAAACACAGTTTTCTGCTTTTTTGCGAAGCTGTAATATTTATGGTAATTACCTGCCTGAACAGTCTAATCCAGATGTTAACCAGGGAAGCCTGATAATGGAAACCTAAGACTTTCTCCAGGCTTATCACAACAGAGGTCAGACACATTTCTGCTCAGCAGCATTTACAGTCTGTAGTTATTTTCATATGTTATGGATTACATAAGCACCAATAAAATAAGGACAACTGGGAATGAATTGGCCTTAGTGAAAGCTTTCAGTATCACCCTTTTTATTATTACATTTACATCCAAAAATATATATTAAATCCACCTTTTTCCCATGTGCAGTAAAGACCACAAGTGCTTTTATTGCCTTTTTCTCATCTTTTCTTTGAGCTCTTTCGCTAAAATATGATTTTAAGTAAAAAGCAATATGCAGCTATCCAGTTTTTAGCAAATCTACATAAACAAAAACAGAATCAACAACAACAACAAAAGGTTTAAGGTGTCAATTCTGTCTGCATAGCACTGATTGTCACAGAGCTGCTGCTGAAGGAAAAAAGCCGCCCACACAATCAGAACCCTTGGTCTGGTTTTGGTTATGTTGGGAGTAATAATTTATTAGAAAATAGGCTAATCTTACAAGCTTTCAAATGCTATCTGTTTTTCTGACATTATAGAACTTTTTTTTCTACATCATGTGGTCTAAATAGTAAAAAATCCATTATACCAGTACTTCTCATGGGGTGCAAGAAGCAGGAGGACTTAGTTCATGCTTGAACTAAGTCAAGCCTCCGGTCTCTAGGTGGCATCAGTGTTCAAATTATTCCACAGCCTGCCTGCTAAACCCAGTAAAAGAAGTAGCCTGAACAGACACGCTGATGTATTCATGCATATCATTGAGGCGTGTATTTTTAATTCCCTCTGGGATCATTAATGATCCCAGAGGTAGGTCTCCAGTCTGGTAGGTGGCGGTAAATGCACCTTAAGTTGGTTGCCATCCGCCAATAAAAAACAAAAGAAGAAGAAGACACGCTGATGTACGGAGAGATGGAGGAAGGGGGGAGATGGAGACGTTTGTGACGGTGGAAAGAAAAATGGCAGCAAAGGATCGTACAGAAAGTATGACGGCATATCAGAATTCTTTTTGAAATACAAGAACAGTCATATTACGAGAATAGTTGTGCTGTTAGCATAATAAAGATTCAATATTGCCACAAGAACTTTGTAAAATTATGAGAAAAAAGTTGATTTAATGACTATAAAAGCTTCGATTCTGGCCCAGATCTGACGTGACCAACTCAGCAAATCTGTGGTTTTCATTTTGTTGCCTAAATTCCAATGACGGTACTCCATTAATGGACGCTTAATGCAAAATGCAAATGGTTTTTTTTGTTCATTTTTTTACAAATTTGACTCAATTACTGCTCTAACTGTTGTTGTTGTTTAAGCAATTAACCTTTTTCGAGTCTAAACTCCAGATAACAATTGATAAATCACTAAACCAGTTGAAGATTATTTTTAGAATCGATTAATCACGATTAATCAGATTGATCATTTCAGCCCCGATTCAAACACATTTATTTAATTTAGTTAACAGGTTCTCTTCCTATTATCAAAAGCAAAGACTCCGTTTTATTGACACACTAGTTTTCTCCTCTGAACCGACTTAATGTGTCCAAACGAAGGAATCCACGGCTCAGTGTGACTTGAGACGTTTCTGTATTCACCCCAGGTGTGAGAACAAAATCATTTCAGTCGTGTCTGCCAGCAGGTTATCGATTGAGTTTTTGAGGGGTTTTTTCTGTTGCCTGGAGAAACCGACAAGACCCTCCTCATTTCATTCAGTATCTAAATCCTATCGCCTCCACACATCTCTAATCAGAGAATATCTCATTAGGGCGTTTGACATGTGATCACCGACGTGATTATTCATCTTCACATCTACGATCCACTAAAAAGCCTCATTCATTCACACAGACACAACAATGATTATACATCTGGGAGTTTTTGTTCTTTTTCCCCACCTCGGTCCTTTAAACACAACATACTAACATTGTTTGACTTTTAAACAAACCAGACTTGGAAAACCAAGACGTTAATTAAAATCTGTCTTGTTTTGTAATAAAAGAGGTTTTTTGATCACGTCTGATAAGAAAATTCATGTCCGGTGCTGAAACCTGGTAACAGCAGCTTTTACTAATTACATCAGCAGGGTTGTTAGGATGTTGTGGAAACAAGCCAGAGAGTCATTTCTATTCTCTGCCTTCCAGCAGCTAATCTTTGCTTTTAATTATTTTATTTATTTCTTTTTAAATGATGCACAAGATGATTATTTTTCCTAGAAACTAGACATGTTTCATAAGGTGAGACACTTTTCCTTTGATCAGCTTTGATCAAATACAAAAAATCAAGTTTCCCTCTATCTTCCCTTATTCATTAAATGAGATTAAACTAAAACTTTATGAACATTTTCAACAAGTGCATGTACTATCCTCTTTGGCACTGGTTGGCTGTTCTAAGAGCAGAGATAAGGAAGACTCTTGATACTCACTTCTGCAGTATCATAAGACGGCTTCCACTGTATGTTAATGCATATTAGGGTATATTTGATGTTTGAACTTTTAAAATAGGCTGTTTAAGAGTTTTTAGAGGGAGCCTGTATCTAAGGAACATATAGAGATTGAAGAAAAACCAGAAGACGTTTCAAAATAGAATAGATTTTGTATTTAATGCTCTGTTGGAATCATATGTTTTACAATGTTATTTTAAAACAAGAAATGACATTGGTTGTTCTTTATGATTCCTGTGACTAATCTTTCATTAAAGCAGTCTGCTAAAAGCTGCTCCTTTTCTGTTTCTACCTTCACATTCCCCCACAACCTTCTTGTTAAATCCACCTCTGCTTCCTTGTGGTTGTTTACAGCTGCGCGACTCCTAATAAAATGAACTGTAAAGGTGAAAGAGTATCATGAGAGAGGCTAACAGGGCGGGAAGTACAGTAAATAAGCCAGGGGATGAGCACAGCTGAGACCCGGGGAAGATAGTTACACATGTTTCCGCTGGCTGAGGTGGGAGTTGATTTTTCTGCACCTCTGGAGGAGTGGGACTCATCGGAGAGGTTATCTAAAGAAATCCAATTCAAAGTGTCGTTCATAAGAGGGACGCTGGATGTGGATGAAGTGGAATTAGAGAATTATACCAGCTCTGTTTGCTTTTGTTGCATCAATTCACAACGAATGTCCTCTCAAAGCAACACAATCCCATTCATATTCGATTATATAAAATCGCCCTCTCTTCAAATTAAATGCATGTTCTGCGTAGGCCTTTAGCAATAAGCAGTAAATCAATTAATTGCATGATAAATGAAAACAGGCTGAATAATTTCCATTTGTATGATTTATCAATTTTCTCTTTTCTCTCTTTCTACCTAAAACTGAATGACAAAAATCTGCAGACTGGTGCTTTGGTCTCATCTCACCCTTTTTTTAAGGACAGATTTGTGTACAGAGACTTTATAATTAATTTTATTTGTTGTTTTGTTTATTTATTTTTGATATTTAAAATGTCTTCCAGTTTATTGATCTTTGATCTTTCAAAATTATATGTTTGGTAACTTGAAGTGAATCCTATTTTTTTCCTTCTACTCCTGAATTAAAGGCCCCCAGTGTTTCTATGGTTAAAATGTTTACCTGAAAAGTGAGACTAATTCCTGTTTAGTTTGCTTTAATCAAATTCCAGTCTGTTTTCCTAGAAAGTCCGATTCGTTTGGGGAGGTACGATTGCTAATCAAGCTCTGAAAAAAAGCTAACTCTGGTCCACCTACAAACCTCGGATTCGGGTCGGTTGAAGTGAATTCTGGTGCTGTTCCAATGCACATGTGAACTCTAAGTGGACTCTCCAAAAGCAGGAAGCTTTTGGGTAAATAGAGCCAAAACAAACACAGGGTCTAGCGCCAATGGGAGAAATGGGTCCAAAGAGACAAAACCGCAAATAAATCTTTGTTTACATTTTGTGAAGAGGGAAGTTGCGCTTCTGTCTTCATCCGGGGTTTTCATGTCTTTTCCTTCAGTGGTTCTTGGTGCAGCGAGAAGAGGAACAGGTAGCTCAAAGGGTTTGATTAGTTTGACACAGTGCAGTGTGAAAGAGAACCACAGCAGCTGAAAACATAAAAAAATGTTACAATTCTGGTCCCCAATTGAACCAGCACTATCACTCTTTCACATTCTGATGCCATATAACAATATGAGAGGTTGGACCAAATCATTACAATGTAAATTACAAGAAGATTAACTCGGCTTTAATCTTCTCCACAGCTTTGCCCCCGACTTCTCTGTTGAGTGTTTTTGGTTGTAGACTGACAAAATGGGGAAAACGTTGACCTGAATACACAGTTTTTCAAGGCTCTGCATGTAAAGTTGTCATGTTCCATGTTTTTCTGTGTATTTATTTCAAGTTTTCTGTGTCTCTGTTCTCTCCGTGTTGTCCTGTCTCCCCTTGATTACTCCCAGGTGTGTCTCGTTCCTTAATTACCCTCAGTGTATTTAGTGTCACCTGTGTCTCTG